>DWKL01002907.1:0-12087 GCA_018249415.1 Phareas burnsi | reverse complement strand
GTAATAATCTCATAAAATGATGTGAGCATGAACCTATGTAATACGTATGCACGTTTATGGGTCTTGAGATAAAAACGTTACCATTTCTTCACATGTGCTTAACTGTTTTTTACATTCTGCATGCTTCCCTTTAGGAAATATGTAGTAATTTATAAGCAAAGCAGTTCTCCATTGCATATGAATGTTGGGTTTCTATTGCTATAAAGCGCCCGCGGTGCATATGGTCATATGTTTTACATTATAACGACATAGCCAGTTAAAAAAACACAGATATGTCTCAAAAAATGATCGTATTAATAAAACATTACGATCAGCCGTGCGTGTCTGCGTCGATGCGGACGAGAGAGCGAACATCGTGAAAGTGAAATCGAAAATGAATGAAGAACAGAAATAACTCCACTTCGTACACATGCACTTACGCAATATTTGTTATTACACTTCAAAGTGTAAATAATAATGTTGAACGACATTGCTATATATTTACTACAATGAAATATTAAATTTATCTGTCAGAGATTTTATAGGTGGTAGAGCTATTATTCGTAGGGGGACGTACTGTCGCCGCTGTTACAATCCTCCGTGAAGCAATTCTCGTGTTTCGGTTGAAAATGTGTAGTTGTCGGGAGCACTTACAAACGGGGCGGCCATTCTAGTTCTCAAGAATAGTGACGTATCCGCATACGACTTGAGATACGGCTTCAGTCCTGTTGGAGGTGAGATGTGGGTGTCCATGGACAGCAGTGATAATATTAACATTAGGTGACCTTCATTATCGTTTATTACTCTTCATATATAAAAAAGGTAACGTAATAAATACATGTAATTACAAAATAAAGTGTATTTAATTTAATTAACTTATTTATAAAATATGATTTTTATAGACACAAGTGATCTACGAGATAAAGACAACTAAAATGTTATTGTAATTCACTATAACTTTTGACTGCAAAAATGCTACTATACACACCTTTTTGCCTTCCTGTTGCAAACTACTCGCGCTACTGTTTTGATTTAAAGAATATCTTCAGTACAGAGATATTCTTAGATGAAAGATACAAACTCATGGAACTCGTGGACCCGAAGGTTCTGCCAAGACCTCATTGTATTAGGACATCATTACAACGAAAACATATCCGTCTATTAACCATTAACAGCAGCGTAGCACAAGAGTTGTTTGAAATTAAATAAAAATAAAAGCACGTGTAAAATTCCGAACCCGCGTATCCCGTAAACAATAACGCGCTCACAATGTGGCAATCTGTTGATTTGAATATGAACGATAAAATATATTACGAGGCGGGGTATTAGACCTAAATCTCGAACAGACGTCGCCACTTAAAATAAGCTGGCACGATTTCAAGTGCCGCCAACCTGAATGCGAAGTATTCAGTTCATCAAAACCAGATGTTTCCGAGTCCTGCGTAAACATGGACATTCGCTGAACGTATGATTAAACATAGGCCGATTACGTTTGTTGACATACGCTCTGTGTGCTGAAAATGGAGTTGACGTGGGGATGTATGCGGAGTCTATGCGTTATCTCCGGGCACGGAATTATAAATCAAGCGGTGGCGTTTCAGTTCATTTCTGTCTTTGGGTTACAGGTCACAACGTGGATTATATCAGACATTATGTTGTATGTGTTACTTATAATGTTCTGCTATGCGGATTTGTTTTTCTATATTTAAAAAGTAGCGTGCATCTCAACGTGGGTTATATCAGACATTATGTTGTATGTGTTACTTATAATGTTCTGCTATGCGGATTTGTTTTTTCTATATTTAAAAAGTAGCATGCATCTCAACGTGGGTTATATCAGACATTATGTTGTATGTGTTACATATAAAGTTGTGCTATGTGGCTTTGTTTTTTTTATAGTTAAAAAGTAGCAAATGAGCGTGCAGGCCACCTTTTAAGTGGTCATTACAGTTCATGGACACCCAAATATAAACTTAAATAGGACTGAAGTCCCATCTGAGGCAGTACGTAGATGAGTTATAAAGAAGGTCGCTTCTCTATAAGTATATCCGACAAGCACACCTCTCCAGCCGACACACAAGAACTCCTTCAAAGCAAATTGTGAGGGCGGTGATTGCACTTCCCCGGACGAACTATGGTTTTACCACCACATAGGTGGTATTTAAAAGGTAATATTTATTTTTGTGACCACCTCGGGATATGAGTTAGTGACCAATTCGTGTTGAATGTTTTTAAATCGCCCACAAAGCCTCCGACAAGGTTTACCGACTGCGTTTACGAAGTGTAGTCACTAGCGGTCATTCATCCAACTCCTGACCGCGCCTGACATTGTTTAACTTTGGATATCGATCAACATCTTATGTGCGTTTCAGCTGTGGAGCTAAGCAAGCTTTGTGGTTTAATTAGCATCTAATTTATTTCACGTGGTAATTGTGAATTTTATGTTAGGTATATATAAAATGTTTGGAGAACCATTACCTTCTTCACTACATTTGTGAAATCCTTAAAATAAGACAGTTGTCAACAAGGTCTCTCTTTTATAGTATGTATCTATTAGGAGTTTAACATGAAGTCAGCATCAGTTCTATTTTGCAAAAAAACTGATTTGTTTAAAAACTGTATTAATAAATCTGAAATGTCCATTAAGTAGACGCAAAAGCGGCCTAAAGCTTAAACATGCTAAAATGGGCAATATAGCCAAGCGCAGACATTGAAGCACATTTCGGAGCTAATAAAAAATTCAGCCGCTCAAGCTGGAAGCGGTTCAGCGACATTACAGGAATTAATGTTATAAACAAACAGTAGCGTTTGGCGCAACTCCAAGTGGGTTGAGGCGCCGGCGCTAGCACGCCCTCACGAACGGAATGCAACTGTGGTACTTGCCTCACTGCGAGCGTATTATCAGTAGCGGTACCAACACCAACTGACGCTAATTCATCATCATCGACCCTTAATGTCCCACTGCTAGGCACGGATCGACACTCAGAATGAGAAGAGTTAGGCCATAGCCCATGGTAGATTGCACACTCAAGAACTTCACAAAGAACTCTCAGGCGTGAAGGTATTCTCGCGATGTTTTCTTCGAGCATTAAAGCAAGTGATAATTAATTTCTAATACGCACTTAAATTTGAAAAATCAGAGGTGCGTGCTGGATTCGTAACCCGAACACTCGGCGTGAGGGGCTGAAGTTTTAGCCCCTAGGCTATCAGTGCTTGCTCTATGCTCTATAATGATAATTATTCACACGATATTGAAGCAGTGACAGCCTAATGATTCAGATTCAGGTCTCCGGCGGGTCCGAGGTGAGGTCCGAGAAACCAGCACGCACCTCTGATTTTTCGAACTAATATGCGTATTAAAAACGAATTACTAATTACGACTTGCTTTAGCTATGAAGGAAAAAACGATCGTGAGGAAACTTACATGTCTGACATTTCTTTGTAGTTTTTGAAGGCGTTCACATATCTACCAATTTCCACAAGTCTATCAATTCACACTTGGTCGACGTGGTGAACTAAGGCCTGACCCGTCTCATTCCGAGTGGAGACCCGTGCCCGTGTAGCAATGAGACTTTAATGTATTGATGGTGATGATGATTAACCTTAAGTATTGCTAAACATTTATTAAACTTTAAAGCATGGATTTCCAAGTAACGCCTGATACTATTAACTATTTATTTAACTTCATATTTGGGACCCTGTTATTATTCTTTAATTAATCATAACTTGCTTTACCGCTGCAACATAACAACGATGACACAACATTTAGGAAACATCATGCATGAGTTGCCCGTAATATTATATGGCCTAAACTCTTCTCATACTGAAAGATGCGTAAGTATTATGACCCACTTACAAGAAGCAAGGTAACTTCGTTGCCGTATGAAGCTATTGAATATATTTTCATTCGCTTTGGCTGGGTGTTTTAAAAAAGGCAAGCTAATCAAATTATCCTTATTCAATATTACCAAAGATATACCGGACAATAGCAACAAATGATAGGCATAAATTTTCTATTCCGATTTAAGACATACAATCTATATTTATACAAATAAATAAAATTTTAATTTTGTCGGTACTTTTAAAATAACCGCCATTTTCTAGGTTCACGCTCATATTCTACGCGATATCCAAACACTAAAACCCTTTTAAATTTTTTCTCTATTATTTCGTCTATGTCTGCCTTTTTGTACAGAATAGAATAAAATCGTAGTAACGGCTCAATAGAATTTGGGGGGACATTAACGCAAATAGGGAATTATTTAACCGAACTCGCCGCTCTTTGGTAATGGTAACAGAGTCTAATAATATCTGTCATGGCCGATTACTGATTTACATAACGCATACAGACCTACATTATACAACAATCTAACACTAAATATGATTAATGTTGGATTATTCTTAAGGAAGTTGTGACTAATTACTCGCAATCTATTTAAATAAAACTCATGATTTATGCATTAACTGATTGCAAGATTTATTAGACTTCCTTTGATGCAAATTGATGAATTGTTTAAAAGCCTCATGGGTATTTGAATAAGAAAAATAAATAGTACCACAAGTATCGGCTGAATGAACTATTAAAAAAGTACAAAACGACAAGATGGAGACACAATAGAAATCTTACAGGAGATTAGACTGGATTGATAACGTTTGGTGCAGCGGTTACCGTACTAGTCTGACACGCAAAGTGATTCGAGTTCGATTCTCGGCCAAGCAACATCTAAATGATAAATTTAGATTTCTGTTCTGAGTCTGGGTGTTCGTGTAATCGTCATGTATGTATGTACCTGGTTCCCTGGTACCCACGACACAGGGAATCCTTAACTGGGGCTTCTTGTTATCCGTAATTATTGGTAGCTAAATTTCACTTTAATAATTCCGAGATAATCTTATAATTTTTATACCTTAAATACATATGTAGCTTAAATCAGAATATGAGCATGCAATCCAACTGATGGCAATTAGTCATTACCACGTATGGACATCTGGAATTAGCTCCAAACAGTACTGAAGTTCTACTTAAGATCGACCAAATCAGAACACAGCAGTTTGACAGTACTGTTATAAAATACATAGAAATAGGTATAGCGGGAGGAACTTCGACTCTACCGCCTCTAACTTAAAATTATATCTTCTACAAAATATAATACACCTTGATGTCTAAAGGGAATTAATTGCAAAAATATTAGTTGTGGAAAAACAAAATCGTTCCATTACAAAAATGATCGATGGTTGAATAAATATTCAAGAGAGTCTCCTTCAGGGAAGATTTTCCTCCGAAAATTTATCTTAGACAATGACGGATTTCAGCTGTGTTTGTTTTAAAAATTTGTAATTTTCACCTGTTTACGTGACTCCTTTTCCTATACGTAACGTTTACGTTAACATACGTCATATATACGTAACGTATGAGTTAACGTACGTGATCTGTACGTAACGTAAGCGTTAACGTAGGTGATCTGTAAGTAACGTATGCGTTAACGTACGTGATATATAAGTAACGTATACTTTAACGTATGTGATATATACGTAAAGTATACGTTGACGTACGTGATATATACGTAACGTATGCGTTAACGTATGTGATATATGCGTAACGTATACGTTAACGTACGTGATGTAAACGTAACGTTAACGTATATATCACTCTTTATACAATACATAATATATTTACACAAGAAATTTTTTTTTTGAATTGTTTTTAAAATATTTTTTTCAATATTTGTACAGATCTGTACTACTCACATCTCAAAGGAAACGAAAAACAAAAAGATTTCTGCGCTATTTATATCGCAAACTTAGTAAAAGTATATATTTTTAGCAACAATTTTAAATACACATTTTATAGATGGTAAAATTATAGTTTGACCGGTGAGTTGCCACCACCGCTCTAATCCGTCGTGAAGCAATTCTTATGTTACAGTTGGAAAGGTGTGATTGTCGGCCGGTGTGGGCATAGGGTACGTTTACAAGCCAGGTGACCGTTTGTCCTCAGGAGTAGCATCTACGTACCTCACACAGGACTTCAGTTCTGTTAAAGATAAGACTTGGGTGTCCATGGGCAGCAGTAATCACTTAACATCAAGTGGTCGTACAAAACATAAAAAACGCACTATAATCTGGTAGCGACAACGGTAAGCATTTATACTGAAGTTTCTACCACCTTCAAATTATACACCTCCAATTGTTTGTTATAGACACATGCAGATATGTACATGACAATACATTTAAATGGGTTACGAGAATGCTAACGGCGAATACGGTAAACAAAATAGATATAGAATGTATATGTATATATATATATATATATGAATAATATTATTAGCATTGTTACCGTACCGTCACTGAATTAAATTAATCTGCGAAGGAGATATCACCACGCGGCGGATGCCTACACCCTATACAACACAAACAGGCCAGTTTATTCTCGGTTTCAATTAAATCGTAGCTTACCTCACAAGTTGCGCAGTAATAGGGGCCCTATATTATCTGCATGAAATTTGACTCACAAACCGCACTCTCCCCAGTGGGTCGACACAACTCGACCGAACTTGAAAGCTTCAATTACGCGGAGTGAGTTGTTCACGCAGGTGACTCCTTAATTACAGGGTTGAAATTGAGCTGCCCATTCGACTGTCACGTTTATAAAGGATTATCATGCGCCGTTTACGTAATCCACGCCGATTTATTGCGCTCAGCTTCATAATTCAAATGATTTATCGTTATTAATGTTAATGTTATACTTTATTTGTTTACTCTGCCTCTTTGTTCAAAATTAATTTTTGTTTACATTTTCAATAAATGTGAAAAAACTAAATTGTTGTTTTATAAAAGTGATCGATCGTTGACCAAAAATACTAAATTCAACAGAATGAGTACGTTTTAATTTTTTTGATATTTTCTCGTTGATTATATTCTATAATTTAAATTAACTATCCCAACGCACAACGTTCAAGATGAAAATTCCTTCGTATCAATGTTATAACATCAGTGCCTAGATGTTATAACGTAGATAAATATAATGATACTAATGAAACTTACAGATTTAACTTTTACTATTTACGTTGTCACGACTGGTTGACGCTGCCGGAGATCCGCAAGCAACGGATAAGTTTGGCCATACAACCAGGCTTCTCGTCTCTCCCACGGAGCAGTGATTTTATTTAGACTCATTATTTTATCTGTAGACCTTTATTTAATATTAGCTGGCCTTTTTGGTCATTGTGTCATGTCATGTCATTATTTTTATATTAAATTGACTTAAAACATAGTAGCAGCCGTACAATTATTTATTCAATATTTTTCGACGGACTAGCAGTTTTAGTCGAGTTTGAAAATGTTTATATGGCGCCCTTACCCAAGCGAACCCAAGTATCTAGGGACATTAACATGAGACGTTCAACTTTGTCCTCAGGAGTAGTAACTCATTTATAGCTGACCTCAAGCAGATTTTCAGCCATATTTGATGTTGATCGCAGATGTCCATGGACGGCAAATACCACTTAGGTGGACAGCATATACAAAAAATACATACAATTAACTACTGCATTATTATCGACACTTCAGCACACACACTATGAGGGTAGAAAGTCTTCATAAAGGTTATCCACAAAAGGAATAGTAATCTTACTTTACAATCTACAACCAAATTACTTTTACATGGTACGGTATCAATATATGTCGGTCGGTGTAAATATATGTCACTAGAAAATATTAGGCTATATATTCATTAGAGATAATATTAGAGTTTTAAACATCTTTATCGAAATTACATTATTCTAAATGAACATAATTTATTTGAAAGTAATCTAAACGAAGATGGAGTTCCACATTCTCATATGATAGTATGTTATATACACTACAGCATAGTGTATGTTACTGTGATTACCTTAAATATTGAAGAATTTACGATAATAATATTTGAATACTCTATTAAGGATTGCGGAGAATATTGTAATCTAAAAGCTAAATTAAAACATTTCAACAATGGAATCACATTATTTCGTCCAACCTTAGCGAATCCAATTTACGGGCCCGACACCACATCTCCACGTAATGGGATTTCGACCTTGCTCCAAAAACGCTATTTACACATTACAATCGTCTTCCAGTGCGTTATTAACTTATTAACGAGTTGTCAGGAATGAGGACGGTGATAATTACTTTGATATAAGGTCTAGTACGATTACGACACGAGATAGACCTTCGTATGAAAATGAACCAAGTAACTCGACTCACCCATACAGATGACTCATAAGTGAACTCGAATCAGGTTATGGTTTGTGTCGTCCTTTTAGATGATCATAACCTAGTAGTGGATGAAGAACAAATGAAAAAGGAAGTAACAAGCAAACACGCAGACCTCATAATTTTAATGTCCACTGCCATAGTCATATGTAATTAATATACCAGAAGACCTACTGTCTTGAAACCAATAACAGCTGAGCTAGTGCCATTGAGAACCATCTTACACCGCCTCGTGATATAGTTGATAAAGTAAAGGTCAAATACTTTTGTGAAATAATTAGAACTGTCACTTCCACTTCAGGACCTTAAGGAAATCAACCTAAAATCTTAGGGAGAACTTTGGGGTACGAAGAAAACGAACATTCCCAGACGCGTTACTTAATACAGCTAGTTTCCCTAAGAATGGGGAATCGTTGGTGAACACGAGCAATCTCATAAGCGTTATTTAATACAGCTAGTTTTCCTAAGAGTATCGGGCCGTTGGTGAAAACGAGCAATAATATCCAATAAAACAAAGCTAATTAACCAATTAATAAGGTATATTTAGCGTACCTACGCAGTACTTGAAACGCGAGTAAAACCGCAGATAAAACCATATTATGTAAACATAGGTGATGCTATCGATTGCCCTAGGTGGAAAAACAAAAAAAAACTACTTTCTGTAATTTGTACTTTAATCACATTAAACATTAGTAATACAAGCGTACTTCACAACTGTAGAAAGTCAAACCGATTTGTAGTTAAAGCTTTTAAAGTAGTACTATAGGAAACACATTTTCGAAACAGTACTTTGCTATACATTGGACGATAAAACACGCCAATATTTATACACTGCAGGAATAAAAAACTCGGTCAAGTACGACTTGTTCACGCGCTGTGGGTTCCGTACCATAATAATGATGTACCTAATGATAATTTTGTCAAATGATTTTCTAGAAATGTACTGACAACAAAAAAATCGTGCAAACTTTCGGGTGACAATAATAAGTGTCTTTTTTATTTTCAATTACACTGGTTAAGAAATAAGGTGGAAATTCTCTGACATATTTTTATGGATATCGTTGGAATGTTTTTTTGAAATGTTTATTTTTCACACATACAAGAATCTATTGAGTAGGTGCTTATTTTTTTGTCTTTAATTTATATAAATGATTAATAATAGTAAACTTAAGTGCTACAAAATACGTTCCTTAAACAAACACAATATGCAAATCGTTTTTAAGGAATCAAACTAACAGATACACATCGGATATAAATTGATCTCCTTTTATGATAAGGAAACCATTTTTCATAAAAGATAGGGAACCCTAAAAATAGTATCGAATTTTGTATCACGACTCAGTTGAACGTGTTCTTTGATTGCGTTTTGGGTAAAATTAAGCAATTTCAGAGCAGTTTTTAATTAAGCACGGAAACAACATATTGAAGTAGTACTGGAATAAATAAGCAAAGAGAAAAAATGGTACGAAACATTTTTTTTAATTTTGTGTTGATTGTATAAATCGTATGCTCCAAATTAATTTATAATTTGCTTAAAAATGAAAAGATTTTTAATTATATATGTTGATTTTTTATTGTTTATGCTTTGGTCTACTCAAATGAGCCGTTTATTTCGATTTAAATACGTGTATTAAACGATTACAAGATTTAGAATGTGTTTGTAATGAGTTTTCAATCGAAGTGCACGGTAACGTCGTCACTCGCATCGGCATCTTCCACCGGCGTCTTTCATTATACGTTTTTGATACATTGCATGTCGCTAGATGGAGCTAACTGTGCCAATTCTTAACAATGTAATATTGCTATTAACTTAAAACAAGGCATTAAATCTAGGTTATGGTTTCCGTTTTTCTGTACATTTTAAAGGTTATGATCCAATTGCGGCACCACATTTACACCTATTTATCTTTACAGCAGTACTGCTGCATGCTGGGTTAACTAGTATTATATAGATATTAATACTGGACGTTCCAACTTAGTCCTCAACTCAGCGTCGGCAACCAAGGGCTGGGTACAGATGTCCATGAGCGATAATGACCATTTAACATCACAAGGTATTTTTTATATGAGAAGATTAGCACACGAGTGTGAAGCCCACCCGAGGTAAAGCCGTCACTGCAACCCATAGACACCCACATCTAACCTAAAATAGGACTGAACTTCAATCTAAAGTTCTACGTAGATACGGATACGGAGAACTGAGACGGTCGCCTCGCTGTAAGTGTACCCCGCAACAACACCTCTCCAACCGAAATACAACAATTACTTCACGAGGAATTCTTGTTTTTTTTTACTGGTTAACACGTTGACTGCGGTGGCTAGTCGAAACAATCCACCCGTGCGGCGCGCAATACAACAGGCGTGTTCCAGTACGGCGGCACACACCGTGCGTGCGGGCCGCACGGGTGGCTCGGACAGTAAAACACAACAGGTGTGTTTGCAACCGTCAAAGTGTTAAGCGTAAAAAAATGGAATGTGAATATATTTGCATACACAGTGGACATATTGTACATTGCGTTAAACGGGTCGCGAAACAAACGGGTCAGGTTTTGTTGACTCGCTGTTAATCAAACCGTGGCTGTAGGTACAGCATTTGCATTAGTCTAACTACACTGACAAGAACAATAATTACCATGTAACGACGGTAGTCATATATTACAATCGCTCAGCATAACAATTAACTCCAACAACAACAGGTACATGAACAGCATACGATGTACTTGTATCGAATAACTGACACCTTATTAAGGGATTTTGCTTTGATGTTAAACATAAAATTTTCAGTTTAAGTTAATTTTTTTTCGAAGATTAGAATACGAGCATGCAGGCCACCTGTTGTGATGTTAAGTGATCTCCGCAGCCCACGGACACCCACATTTAAACTCAAATAAAATAGAAGTTTTGTCTGAGGTCGTACATAGATGCGTCACTACTTTTGAGGACTAGGATGGTCGCCTCGCTGTAAGTGTGTCCAGCAACCACACCTCTCCATCCGAAACACAAAATGCTTCACGACGGATTATGAGGGCGGCAGTGGTACTTACCCAGATGAAGTATAGTTCTATTACCTCACAAAATATACTTATAAATAGAAGTTTCTGGACTCAAAATACAGTAGGATATCCTGTTACGTGAGTCCAAAGAACACAAAGATGGACGCAGAAAATCATTCTTAAAGTGGTAGTAGTTCATCCGAAGAGATACCACCCTTCCACCCTCATAATTCGCCGTAAAGCAATACTTGTGTTTCGGTGGGAGAGGTGCGGTTGTCGGTTATACTTAAAGCGGGGAGAACATCTTAGTCCTCAGGCGTAGTAAAGCATCTATGTATGACTACAGATAAGATTTAAATCTTACCAAAGGTTAAAGGTGTGTCTATGGGCTGCAGAGACCACTTAAGATTAAATCATTTGATACTCTTCAAACATAAAAAAATATATGAAAATTTACATACACCTGCCTAGCCGAAGATAGGACTCGAAATGCACTGCATGATAGACAATAGACAAGATGGCATTAATATAATCACTAAAGAAAACCCTTTATTGTTTATTCTTTACGAAATAATACGTAACGTACGACGTAATGACGTAACAATTATTGTTACGTATACAAACACATACAAACTACACTCAGCGTACACGATACGATTTTTTTGTTAAAATTGGGCAAGGTTTGTAAGTATCTCTAATACGGGATAATACGTGTACTGAATGACAATACTAAACCGCGAATCAGTTCGTTGTTGGACTCACCCGAGTGTTCAGTTAACACCGGGCATACATACTTCACACATTATACCTATACATACATTTAACTTGAAACTGTTTTAAGAAATCAAATGTATGATATCGTTAT
>DWKL01002906.1:0-12087 GCA_018249415.1 Phareas burnsi | reverse complement strand
TAAAAAATAATGATTTCTTTTTGTACAAGCCCGTGTTTTTTTTTTTGCTACAAATAATCTTGTTCCTATGGGTCCAAAACAAAGGTTGGACAGCATCATGATTTATAATGACAGGCGTTATATAATACCGTATCTAAGTTGAAACCGCGAACTATTTTTTTAAAACGGAAAAATAGAACTACTCTGTATTATATGAATATATAATATGAATATTGATTTTAAACTAATACAACGCGGAATTTAAACATTTATTATGTAAAGGATACTCAAGATAAGCGTTTTACATTTCGATACCTTTTAAGTTCTTTGCGTAAAGATCTCTCAGTAGCCTGTTAGTATGTTGAGTCGTGATCGGTACTCCAAACAAAAAACAAATTAGATGTATGTTACATAGATTAAGCTTGTAACACTGAATGTTAACCTGTTGAGAGGTACTACTGTCAACAGGTTAACATTCAGTGTGACAACAACATAACAGGTAAAGTTTCGAAAAACGATTGTCGTGGTACCAACAGTATTGTAGTTGGGACAGGTATTAAGGAGAGCAACCACCGAGGATTAATAATGACGTTTTCTTCAAACACTCTTCAGACCGTAACATGTAATATAAGCATTCTTCAGAATATATCTTCGCTGCTATGTGGCAAAGGCGTATAATATATGTAAGTACAGCGGTTATATTTCCACAATCTTATAGGTGGTAGAATTATATCTCCTCCGCCAAGTGGAAGTACCAACGCCGCCCTCAAAATCCGCCGTGAAGCAGTTTCTGTGTTTCGGTCGGAGAAGTGCAGTTGCCGGGTATATTTAAAGCGAGGCGACCATCTCAGTCCTCAGAAATAGTGACCCATCTGTGTACAGCCTCAAACGGAACTTTAGTTTTGTTTGAGGTTGGATGTGGGTGTCCATGGGCTGTGGCGACCACTTAATATCAGGTGGCCTGCACGCTCGTTTGCTACTTTACAAAGATAAAAAAGAAACGACCACAGATAGAACTTCGGTCCTGTTTGAGGTTGGATGTGGGTGTCCATGGGCTGCAGTGACCACTTAACACCAGGTGGCCTGCATACCCGTTTGCTACTTTTCGAACAAAAAAAAACGCCGCCACTCCCCGCCAGTCCAACCAGCCACAATAATAATCATAACTTGTATGACCTTAAAAAATCTTAAACTTAATAATTCATTGCACATAATATTTATTACAGATTTCACAGCCAAATTGTTTTTTTTAACTTGAAACGTAAGTATGTAGTTTCTTTTTTATTATACCTTTTCGCCACAATTACATCACTTTCTAAATCGTAGCTATGATTGTAATGGTTATCGGATTTGACAATGCCCGTTAATTAGTTTAATTATACATATATAAGATTTAGCTAAAATACTATCAATCACAACATAATTCACAATCTTAACGTAACGTAATCTCAGCAAGATTATAACAGGAAATAAGGAACGTGAGAATTATATAAATTAAAGTTCCCCTTTCCCCTCGCCGCTTCATCTCGGACCTCGATAATTGAGACGTCAATTTTTTCGACCGGCTCGCTCGAACCGCTTTTTGAATATTTATAACGTGAGCGGCCGGTAATTTAAGTTTACTTCTCGTTATCTCGCAGCCTTTATCTAACTCGGGTCTCTTAGGCCCGTAACGATTAATGTGGATTCCAACGTGTTCTATTCTAAAGTTCTACTGGGAAAAAACAAAGACGTCAAGCAACAGATCTCTAAACTATTTTTATAGAGAACTTGACGCGTGTTCGCTTTGAGATTTCATCTGTAAGTTCCGATGACTTGTCGGTTCTCAAAGAAAATATATGAAGTTATTAATCTTAGGTAAAGACAATACTGAGTTTGATTTTGTCTTACTATGTAACGTTAGTTATGCTGTCAATTATTTATAACATCTTAGTAAATAATAATATTTATGTCTAATAAAATAAGTCCGTTAACGATATATATCGTTGCAATGCAAAATATATGCGTAAATATAGCATATATGTATATATTATGTAGCTTATAAATAAAAAGAAAACCTACCTCGATAAATATATCGAGGTATATATATTATATTACGAATACGTAAAAATAATAATTAGTTACAAATAATAATCGATCACATATATTTCGCTTTTTAAAACGGAATCATGGGTATGGTTGGGCCTTTGGTGTAGATTCACTCTACGACAGGAAATGAAGCCGATGTAAAAATGTGTAAAGGTAAACGGTTTGACAAAAGTTTCACGTAACTCCCAATCGCCATATAAACTGATAACTGCTAACTCGTTACAAAGGTCGTTCTATACTTAAACAGCGATTGTAATCCTCTCTTTTACTTTATGCAACACGAACTCCGCAGGCTCTACGATCTTAAATCATTCAGGCACGGCATTTGAAAAGGTTTCCTTTTTATAATCTATCATTAAGTCGTGCTTTATAGAATGAAAAGGTGACGTCCATTACAAAAAAAAACTTTTCAAGTCATCGTACACAATTTAGACGTCAATCAGACTTACCATGATGGGGTCTTTGTTGAATTTCCATGGTTTTTGTAGTTGAGGGACATTCAAAGGTCTTTCACATTAAAATAATCGCGAGACGTAAAGGTACCTGAGGGGTTTTGTTTTTCAAATGATCCGTAAAATCACGGCTACTGATTTTTAAGGTTCCGTAGCCAAATGCCAAATGGGCATATGTCACAGCTACTGTTCGAAGGCTATTGGCACTACGTAGGTAAGTGAAATTTGGTGTATTCTATGAATCGGTATATATGTATTATCGCCATAATCGACCCATTACTGTCCAATTCCTGGGCACGGGTATCCCTTTAGAATGAAAGGTTTAGTCCATAGACCACCACGCTGGCGAAGTACTGATTGATAGGTTTCGCATAACTCTAAGAATTTTACAGAGAACTCTCAAATGTGGAGGTTTCCTTATTATGTTCTCGTTTATCGTTAAAGCGATTGTTAATTAATCTGTTAACATAACTTCGATAAATTAGACATGTGTGCGGGATTCAATCCCCAGGCCTCCCCGCATTTGAGACTGAAATCTTATCACTAGGCTATCACTACTATACAGGTATACCGCTATGCAATGGTGTATTCAAATAATCACCGAACATAATGTACAATTATGCTCTGTAAAAATAACAAAAATAAATTATTAGGGCAGTCACTCCATAGATGTAACTGAGCGATGAAACCAAAGTGCAGCGTGTGACGTAAGCGTCTCTAAAAATGATATAATAGTGTAATTTTGAAATGTAGGATATTTTACTTACACTTTATTTGTATTTTAAGCGTGAATGTTCACCAGACTATTGAACTTCATTGTATAGGATTCGTCATGGATTTGTTTTTGTTAAACGACTTTGATTCGCGAGTTTAACTCACTCTCCAATGCTAGCTGCGAAACTTGAAGCTCATTAGTTTCACGATACTGCTCCATTATGGTTTGTCTAGGTATACATATATTAAGTGGCAAAGGGCTAGAGGTAGATTTTAAAGTTGCTCGAGGGTTTTGATTTAAGCACACTATCTTTAATATATTTTATGGCGGTGTCAAGTGAGTACATGTAATAATTGAAGTTGCCTAGTAGTCTATGCCATTGCCTCCATAATTGAGCTCAATAAAATTAAATTACTAATTTACGGTAGATCTCATGCTATAACACCATTCATCCGAAGTCAATTCAAGACTCCAGTTTTTTAAAACTACTGTAGCGTCTTAACATCGTCTGTTTATGAACGCGCCCATAATTCGCTATGACAGATAAAGTGGGCGCGAAAAGTAGAAAAAACAGTACAGACTTGTTTGAATAACTTCTAAACCTGAATCGCTCTTTGTATATCCATGTATCTTATGTTGTTCTTTAATATATATCACTTGTTGTGCCACATCAAACTTTTAAATGTATAATACACATTTACAAATGGTAGTGTTATTTGGGATATACAACTTCCACCGTAGCCTACATAGTACTTTAGGTACTGATGTGTCAATGACTGCAGATGCCAATTAATATCATGTAGATTATAAATCAGTTTAAATATGTCATTTCTAAACATTATTATTGTTAAGACAGATAGATAAATAGTATTATTTTAAATAGTTTAGTGCTTCATCAAATGTTGGTGCGGTTACATCTAACGCCATCTAGTATAATTTATTACAACCAAAACCTTCAATGAAAAATATTTGAAGCACAATAAAATGTTTTATTATTAAGTATAGCTTGTATATTATTAAGTCACAAAAAACCTGCGCACCTATAAAACATTTAAAGTATATAGTTTTGGCTCCATATTTCAATTTCTGCACATAATGTTTCTTATTTTGAATTGTCCTATTCATTTAACTCTTTCGGTTTCTTTTCACACTCTTATTTAAATTTTTACGTGTAATAAATGATTGTGTTGCTTTGCACGACAAAATATTAATTTATTGTTTACTTACTTCTTCCTAATTTATCATAAATTGAACGCATCGCTGACAACATGACAATCTGAATGCCAAGCGAAATGCGAATGCATCTGCGAATGACATATTTAGAATTTGACAGTTCTCCGATTTTATTCACAGAATAAACAGTGACATGTTTTATTTATCGGGATTTTATTATGTTGGATTGAATCCGTAAACGATTGTATGTTAATAGTATTCAAAACTTACAAAGGAGCAATTTGCTGGATTCTTATATAATTCTGCTGTGAAAGTGTTTTTTGACATTAGGTATCTCGCTTGTTGATTACTTTTACTTTTGTTGGAAAGGATTGCTTCACGTCTTGTAGTGACTCTTTAAATTTTTTTTTGCATTTGGTACACGGCCATGTGTTTTTGATTACGATTAAAAATATTTACCTACAGCTATGAGTCGGAACGTAGCATTGTTATATCGGGGGTCAATGTCGTTCCTCGGATCGCGAACTGTAACGTGGAATTATTACGTTCATTCCCGTTAATGTCTTGCTAATTAGGTTTATGTCGTACTAATTTACATCATTACTAAATATTTGTTCGTAATAGCTGTCACTGTATTATTAATTAGGGGAAGTTTGTTTTCAGACCAATAAGATATGGATGTATTGAAGCTGTACTAAGCGCATTACATACAGAGAAAGTGATAAGTGTGTGTGTGTTATTAAAAAACTAAAGAAATGAGTAATGCTGGAGGACCCCGTTTGATGAACAATCTGCCACCTGGTGTGAACCCAGAGAATAATGTTTTACCCGGTGTACCAGTTATTAACCAAGGAATGAACCGTACAAGAAATACAAACCAAAACCCTCTTTTCAATGTGAGAGAGAGGTTATTTCATGCATTGTTTTTCAAGTTTGCGATTGCATATGCAAGAACATTTCCAAGACCTGTGAGGCGGTTTTTTGAGTTTCTTGTGTTGTTGAAGGCCCTTGTGGCATTTTTTGTTCTGGCATACATACATATAGCTTTCTCAAGAACACCAACAACATGTCTGAATCATGTGAAGGATACTTGGCCGAGGGAAGGCATATTGAGAGTGGAGATATTGAGAAACCCTGATCAAGGTTATACCATTGAACAAAGCTATGCTAAAGAGCGTAAATTGAAGAAGGATAAGGATGAATTTAGTTCCATGCTCAGCATTCTTTCTACTGAAGGGTTAGTGCAATATTTTTTAAATCTCATTATGACATACTTTTTATTCGGTAAAGGAATTTTACCTATAATGATCTGTACATGAATCAACAATTATTTGTTTATCAGTAGAATAGTATCCAAATAAATTTTTAACTTCGCTGTGCAAACCAATTAGCTCTGACAGCACATTAATTTGCTCAGAGAGAATCTATACGTAATGTAATGAATAATATTTGTATGACTTACTTTATATATCTTTGTGACTGATGTAACATAAGTAAGCTCATTATATTAGAACAAGAATAGTAGGAATAGTTCTCAGGAGTACGAACGTCCATAACCAACTTTTGATGATTTTCTGCTCATATTTAGAGATGTTATAAATGTCATTTGTATTCCATATCGCTTCCATTCACCATTTTTATTCTGCTGGCTGACTGTAAATCTATTTATCTCCAAAGGCCCGGCATGGGTCCTACAATTGGGGAAAGCCCAGAGCATACTCCATTGTAATCCTTTAGCGCAGATTATTGCAGGGAGACACAGGTTAGTAGCTAACTCATGTTAGATGTTTTTGAACTACCAATAAGATCTCTGCTAAGGGTTAACAACTGCTATCTATGATAACGACTGGATCAACTGCTTAATATGCTCTCCGAAACAGAAGCACACATGAAATTTTGTTACTAGAGATCATCCATCTGATGACTGTACTGTGCACAATGATACTTAACTTTGTAGATCATTCTACACAAGCCATAGACTATGCATACTTAAGTACTTATTTTTACTTACAATTATATAAAAAATGCTCATGCAAATTATGTGCATTTTTTAAATTAAATGCTATACATACATATATATAATTGTGTGTAGCTTAATTTATTTTCTTATTGTGTTGTGTTTTAACTCCCAGCTAGTTTCTCAATCCACTTCATATAAATGTTATATGTGATAATGACCCTGAAGTTTATCAACTGAGAAATATAAAACCTAACTAATGACATTCAATTCTTTGCAAAATTCAATGTTATAGACATCTAGATATTAATTTATTCAATGAATATTTAAGGCAATTCTGTCATACTTTGGAAAGCAATAAGATAAAAATATTAATATACATACAATAGACATACACTAAGGAACATTAAGGTGTACATTATGGAAACAATTTTTTTTGTGAAATCTCTATCTAGGTTAGTGGCAGTACTCCTTGTCTTCAAAGGCCAATAAAGTACAGGATATTGAAATAAAATTAATTTATCTTGTTTTTGGTTTTCAGTTTTATTAATATCGAATCATCATCCAGCGATGACATTGAAGGGGATGAATATTTACGAGATGGCACTGATTACGGTAACATAACTCGAATTCATGAGGAAAGTGATGAAGAAGTAGAACATGATCAAGTTATGGAGTCAACATATTACTTGAATTCCAAGCCTGATCCTGTGTCGAGTGGGGAAGATCTGAATGTGACCATAGTTCCAGATGTAGAAGTGTCTTCTTCCATTTGGAAAGGCATTATGGGCCTCGTTGAAGATGCAGAACAAGATTCTAAAGCAGTTGATGTGAGTATTTGTATATTATTCGAATAGCAAAAAGAGCTGTCCTTCAAGCCCGGTGATGCATTGGTGACTTCTCAGTTATTGTAAATATTTATAGGTGATGGAGACCTCCTTCCATCACATGGCCTCTTCTGCTTTATTACAAGGTTTAGTTATTAAAAAAATGCCAGATCCCTCCTTAGATTGACTATGGTGTGATTGGGTAGAGATACTAATATGAGGCATTGCAACTTCAGCCTCTTTGTTGCACTTTTGTCCCATTTGAGGTGGATTGCAGATGTCCAAGGGCGGAAGTGACCGCTTATTTAAAAAAAATATACATTTATTTATTTATGTCAGGCAATATTCCCATCACAGTGGAGCTCATACAGTGTTACTGTTAGTAAGCAAAAAAAATTCTAACAATCTAGGAGTTAGTAGTACATAAAAGCTTAACATCATGTGCAAGATTGGTTGCTGCCATATCATTAGAACAAAAAATAAATAAGAGAATGATGTCATGTAATGAATAATGTTAATAAAACAAATCTCAACTCTGTATATTTCTCAGTAAAATTATGAAGATATATATAATGCATACAATAAAAAAATTTTTTTTGTATAAGTTATATTCACCATCTGCTACTTCTCGCATAACTCAAGTTTTGCTATTCTTCCTACAAAACCATAATATCTTTGGCTTTTGTTTTTTGGTGTACGTTTTTTTCAATGCCTCAAATACCGTGTATAGAGTTCATTGCTGGTAAAATGTCATTAACTCTGAAAGATCTCTTAAAGGTTAACTACCTTTAAAAGAACATCCGGTTTTGCAAGTCTTACTCACTAAAATCCTTTCGGTGGCTACATTGCGCATTTAGCAAAATTCTCAATTAGTACCCATCGGTGCTTTCCTTGCATATTGTTCTTAGACTATTCCCGGGTCGGGTCTTTTGTCTCGTATCGTTAGGAACGCCAAACTGGGACTACAATATTTTGTTATCTTCTTGGTATCGTAAAAAAATTAACGACGCGAGACCCACTCTAATCTCTCGCGGCTCTATGTTATTGGGTCCTAAATAAAGATGTAGCCAAAAAGTAGTTGGTTCGTTCCCATCTAAACCCGCTCAGGCATCAAATATTGGCTCAGGTATCAAATATATAATCACTTTGTTCATAACATACAATTTTTGGTGCCTCATTGCTGAGTTGGTGCAGGCCTTGACAAAATGTAAATAAATATGTCAAAAATGTGAAAAAAGAGCAGATGTTATTTCCTTATATAATTATAAGATTTTCAAGCATTAAACTGTCAGGAATCCAGCTAGAGCCATAAAGTTGTAAATATTTTTTACCATTCACTACTAAAGAAATTCTACCTGGCTCTGAATGATAAGTACAGATTCATTCCTACTTAGATTGCGATTCGTCTTACTGCATTTTCTTTTAGCAGGATTAACCTGAGTGGGTTAATTTTTGTGAATAGTTTTGCACTCGCTGACCTCGCCTTGCTACTCTCGTGAACCTTAAGTTAATAAAAACAAGTTTTACGTTTTTTATATAAGATTACGGCCTCTCAAGCTGAGTGTCCGGGGTTCGAACCCCGCATGCACCTCAAATTTTTCGCAATTATCTGTGTATTACAAATTAATTATCACTTGCTTTAACGGTGAAGGAAAACATTGTGAGGAAACCTACACATCTGATAGTTCTTTGTAAAGTTCTCGAAGGTGTGTGAAGTCTACCAATCGCCAAGTCTGAAAATTCAGGGGAATTTAAAATATAATTCATAAATCTTTACGACCCGCGTGGCGCAGCGTAACTATACCGGTCTGCCCCGCCGTGATCCGCGTTCGATTGACGGCCAAGCATATATTTAAATTTCTGTTCTGAGTCTGGGTGCTTGTGTGCTCGTCTTCATGTCCATGACACTCAAAACAAGGCCATCATACTGTGGGGCTGAGTGTAGAAAGCGTTAAATGTTTAATATGCAAAGAGTTTTTACCCATCTCATAATTACTAGCTATAAAATATAATTATTTAGCATTATGTTAGTTCTATAAATAATTTTAATTAACTTATAATCGCATCGTTTTCATTTTAGGAATCTGAGGATAACGCAGAAAGTGAAGATACAAAAGGTACGTAAGAATATTTTAGATTGTATTGCAAAAAGGGTCATATTGCAGTTCACTTGATATCAACTAATTATGTCGTTGTAATGTTTATTTATAGTCAGGCATCTTATAATTATTTATATGTTCTTACTATTTAGATTTGTGCAAACTCGAATAAATAATTATTAATATATACAAATAATTCAATATCACAGTGGCGGGATCGTGCTTGCACTGTGATGTTAGTTTAGAGCAAAGTAAAGTATAATAGTTCTCTCTGTTATATAACTTTCTCTATGTCAATTAATTTCAATTAAATAGAGATCGAATAGAGCACTTCCAAATAGTGAAACCTTCGAACGTCAAAACATTTGGATGCTTTGAAGTTTGAAGGTTCGAAATCGCGGAATTTTAGTTTAAGGGCGGTGGAACAGCGTATACCACTGCTGTAATAAGATAAATATAGTTGTATACAGAGGCGTCTTATGAAGGGTTTTACCACATATAGTTCTAGTTATGTTGTGATAGCCTAATGACACAACAAGCAGTGATAGCTTAGTGGTTAAGATTCCGGGCTCTCACACTATGTGGTCCAGGGTTTGAATCCGGCACGTACCTCTGATTTTTCGAAGTTTGTCTATAAAAAATAATTATCACTTGCTTTAATGGTGAAGAAGAACATCGTAAGGAAACCTACATACCTGAAAGTTTTGTATAAAGTTCTTGAAGGTGTATGAAGGCTACCAATCTGCACTTGGCTAGCATGGTGGACTATGGCCTAACCCTTCTCATTTTCGTGCTCAGCAGTGGGACATTAATGGATTCATGATGTATGCTAACAAAATCAACAAAGAAATCCACGGATTATTTATAAACGTGCCGAGTTAGCCAACGTTCCATCATCGACCTGCTATCCTCCCATTGCTGGGCACGAGTCTCCTCTCAGAATAAAACGGGTTACGTCATATCCACCACGCTGGCTTAGGTTTTGAAAACATCAGTAACGTCTGAAATCCTAATCCTGCTCTCCCAGACTGCGACTGAAATTCATACAACACGGCTATCACTCCTTAGACACCAGGCAGCATTGAACCATTGCTATCTAATTATAACGAGGCATGTCATAACCTTTGCTGTTTGTATTTATTCAAACGTATCATACAGTCTATTTCTGTAATGCTAATTTAATTTAACACAATTACGTAGGAACGTGTCTTATAGGTTATGTTTCTGTTCTCACATAACCTATCATTTTATTCGCGCTGTTATTCTTAGCGTGGAAATTAACATTGTAGAATATGAACGTGGTAGATACATTATACAGGTCACTGTATAGGACTATCGAGGCTTAGGGGTTCGATTCCCGGCTAGGCAGACACTTGAATGATGATTTAGATTCCTGTTCTAGGTCTGGGTGTTTGTATACTGTGCATGGCAATAGAGGGCATGTTAAGCTGTCGGTCCATGTTGTTAATTATTGGAACCTTGTCGGAGGTCTTGTAGGCGGTTTGAAAACATCCGACAAGGGTTGGCCACTTACCCGTATCTCCAACAGGCGACATTGGCGCAGCGTGGTGGAGTATGCCCCAGGCCTGCCTCGGTTGTGGAGAGAGACCTGTGCCCAGCAGTGGCAAACATACAAAAGAGTTGTAGTCAGGATAATATAACGTGGTTCACACACATATTTCTGACTAATAATAGCGATGTTAAGTTTCTGTGTTCTGATTTGAAGGGTGTGTGGTACGGTACTGATACCAATGTGAGGAGTTCTACGCCACGCTACATCTACCACGTAAAGAACAAAATAATTACATTAATTATAACAATTAATTGATTTATTTCAGACGAAGATTACATTCTGGAGTACTCGTTGGAATATGGGTTCCTACGCCTCTCCCCGGGCGCAAGGCTTCGTCTCAAGATTCCTGTGAAGATAGTAACTTTAGATCCTCAACGTGACCAATGCTTCGGCGATGCGATCTCCCGTTTCGTCCTCGATGAGTTCCTGGGTTATGATGACTTGCTCATGGCCTCTATCAAGACCTTAGCTGAACAGGAGGACAATAAGGGGTACTTAAGGTTGGTATTTCAATTTTATCGATCAGTACCGTATGATGCTATCGATTGGAGGTTTAGTTCTAAATGCTACGCTGGATAAGTGAGTTCAGGATAGTAGACATTTCTAAAACAATGACGTTGGTTATCACTGCCACATGCATTCATTTATTTTAAGAGGACTTTCAACAGAATTACTTTTTTTTATGTTTAAAGACTAGCTAACGAACATGCAGGCCACCTGATATTAAGTGATCACTGCAGCCCATGGACATCTACATCTAACCTCAAATAAAACTGAAGTTTGGTCTGAGATTCTATGCTGATGGGTACGTATGACCTCAAGCCGGGCTTCAGTTCTGTCTGACGTGAGATTTGGGTGTTCATGGGCCATACTAACCACTTAACATCAGGTGCCCTGCATGCTGATTTGCTGCTCTTCAAACATGAAAAATATAAAGTTATAAAGTAAGATGTGAAATACAGAAGGAGATTACCAGCTGGTAAGTTTGTAGCAAGTTGTTATTGTTTTAATTTTGTTTTGAGGCCCAGTGTAGATGGGATGGTTATCCTGCCACCATTGGAGTCCCAGAAACCTCGTCGGATTTACAACATGAGGTTCATTTATGGAGTTAGAATTCTTACGTCTCTATACACTTTGTGCCTTTCGACAGTGGTGTATAATATTCCACATTTCAACTAATGAACTCTTGTGTGTATTAGTAATGGGAAATTCATTACTAATACA
>DWKL01002905.1:0-12088 GCA_018249415.1 Phareas burnsi | reverse complement strand
TGCACTTTATTTTAACATAACAACTACAGTTTGTAACGTTCTTTATCTGTCTAATATATGACATAATTAAAGAAAGGTGTGAACTGATTTCGAAAGGTCCCTACGAGAAGAAATGTAAATGATATTTAACTCCAAAAATATTTTTGGAGTTAAATATCATTTACATTTCTTCTCGTATGATCCTCCCTGTATATACAGGGAGGATCATAAAATGAACCGAACTAGTTCTGTCAGTCTGTTTCAGTAGGGAAAGGCCCATGCCCAGCTTTGGGGCACTAAAATAGCGGGTATTTTAATGTCTGTTAAAACATTATTGGAAATAGATATTACTCACTACTAAGCAAAAAGATAATGAAATATTTTGATAATGATATCACAGATAATTCAATATTCTGTTCCTTTTAAGTAATTTGTTTCATTGCTCGTTAATTATATTTGTATATTTCAGTCGCGATGGGAAAATTATTTATTTTTATATTCTTGAGCGTCACCGTTTTTGTTAACGCAGAGACTAACAATGTCACAAATGCTGGTAAGTACCGCCATCTAGCGTTGAGTGTAATATTCAGCAATTACAGACTAGAAAATTAAAATATTTTTGTATACATTTTCAATAATTATACACTTAATTGGCTGTTAATGGCTTAATATCATTGTGTTATATAATATCAATTTTCAGGCCATTATTACAAACGATAAAAATATTATATTTCCATTTGTTAAATTAGTATAAAATGATAATGTAAAATATTTTATTAAATAATAATAATAACGACATCTATTAGGCAAGAGGAATTAATATTATATGTTGCACCATATTTTCTCCGTATTTTCAGTGGACTGGAAAAATACAGGAATCTGCAGAAAATGTACTTGTGGAACAAATAAAGTAGATTGTTTTGACCAGAGCCTCACAGACTTCTTTGATCTGGACGAATGGAAACGTAAGTGTTTGTTATGTAAAATAGAACAAGTATCAGTCTCGCCGATTGGAGGATATAAATGGCAGTATATGCTGTTTGCGTTGGCTTTTCATAGATAGTAGAAGTAGTAGTAGTTCATCCGGGGAAGAACCACCGCCGCCCTCATAATTCCCGCGAAGTCATTTATGTGTCTCAGTTGGAGAGATGCATTGCCGGATACATTTACAGCGAGGCGACCGTCTAAGTCCTTAGGAGTAGTGGCGCATCTATATACAACCTCAGATAGAACGTCAGTTTTGTGTGGGGTTAGATGTGGGTATCCATGGGCTGCAATGTCCACTCAATATCAGTTGGCCAGTATGCTTTTGCCTCTCTTCAAACATAAAAAAAAATTAGAAGCTTGAATTTCTCCCACCTTCAAGGGATGGTAGACATTAATATGCGATTTAAGCTTCAAGACATATACCTTTAACCGCGCTTAAATAAAAGGGTCTTGACTGACGGACAGACAGACGTGGAAATATGATTCTATATATTTTTTGAAGTAAAGAACTCTGTAAAAATCCCCATTTATCCGAATACTGGTATAATCTTCGTAATTGTCCTAATAGGGTTCAAAATATGTCAGTAAATAAATAATTTCTTTCGAGTGTTAAAAGAACTAGAAAACTTGTGATTTACCCGGGATCTGGTAATATTTTAATTTTTCTAAAATTATACAAAAAATTCGTAATTAAAAATGAGTATAAATAATTTCTTTCCAGTGTTAAAAGAACTGAAACCGACGACAGTTGACTTAAGTGAAAACAAGTTCACAAACATAACAGTAATCGCAGAGCTGCCTATCGAGATTTTAAACCTCTCTCGATGTTCAATAGAGTTTATAGAGAACGCTAGCTTTAAAGACCTGCAGCAAATGACTACGTTGGACCTCAGCCATAACAAGCTCACTGCTGCAAAACTTAGTCCACATGCATTCGAGGTAATATTTATTTAATACGTGTGCCGCCATCTATTGTGGAGTAGACTAAATTTTGTAATATAATATATGTTTAAAAAAGCAGCCAAGTTCAAAAATTGTTGTGGCGGTCATTTATCTAGATTTCGTTCTGCATGCATTTGGTATTATAAGATAAATATTGTATGTTTTTTAATATCCACTACTCGATACGAGATGACGCTACGTGTAATCTAAATCACGTTATTGAAATTATATAATTGTTACATATCTATCCGTTGCTGTTTCCCATCTATGCTATGGCCTCCTCTCAAAATGGGAATGATAAAGCCATAGTCTATGTTGACCAAGCAAGGAGTGGAATACTTGACACACTTTTGAGAACTTTACGGAGGCCTCTTAGGTCTTCATAAAGTTCTCAAAAGTGTTAGATTTTTTCACAATATTTTCTTTTACAGTTAAAGCCTAAACAATAATTAATTTAAAATAAACACGTAATTCCAAAAAATGGGAAATACGAAATACTGTGCACAAGATTTCTTGTCTGTATAAGGCTTATTGTCTAAATTGCAATATGCATATAATCGAAAATATATAAAGACATCAAACTTAAATATGTAAAGTAGGGTTGCCACTTAGAAACACATCTAAGTTTAGATGGGAGATCTTTGTCAAACTCAGCTAAAAGATTTTACTTATTCCAGGGCCGATTTTCTCCAGAAAAATATGAACCCCTCGCTTCCATGAAGGTCCTAAGTCTCGCCTACAACGATATGCATTCCCTGAACCAGGATCTCTTCGAGCACCTACCAGAGCTTACAGAACTAGACCTTAGCGGCAATCCTCTAACCACTATTGACCATGTCACGCTGATTGCCATCTCGAGTTTGCCGAATTTGAAGGTGGGTTTCACATCTAGGATATGGGTAGTCTTTTAAAAGTGAAAGAATGATTGATATTTGTCAAGTAGTTACTATGATTTTAGCGCCGGTGATTGTCATATGTTATATACATGTGTGTATATGAGGCGTCTAGTCCTCAAGGATGACGTTCCATGTTTAGTTTATGCTTCAACCACGAATAGGTGGCGTTGAACTCAAATTTGAAAGTTTCATAGATAGTGTTGAAACGCGATGTTACGATAATTTATTAGGGCTTGTATATATTCTTATATATTTTTTTTATTTGTTTGAAACATATTCATCGATCATTGATATTTTTGGAACCTCGGACATTTTTTGGTCCTTTGAACCGGGTGAACTAGTGCCTAGTTGGCATAGTACCCAATGCCCACCTATTTGGACTCTCGGGAAGAGATATCGTACAGACAATTAATATTCAAATAATGTACTTAAATTGAAATTATACTTTATTCAATTATGACTATCGCTTGGTTGGCACCAATTTTGTACTAAAATTGAGTAAAAAAACACAAATTTATTTACTACAATGTAACTTTAATGAAAGTCATAGAAATTTAGTGCATATAAATTATAATTATGCTAATTTAATTTATATTGTTTTTAAAAACGCGCTATTCATCAAAAGATGGTTCTGTAATCAATATGAACAATGCCGATATATGCATTGCAGATTCTTCGAATGCGTTCTTGTCAATTAAATGAGATTCCTGACAAGTTCCTCCACACCCCACGGTATCTGGAGAGGCTGGACATCAGCGACAACAAACTGACGGCCGTTCCTCAAGAGTTAGAGGAAACCAAGAATTTATTGTATTTAAATTTGAATCAGAATCCGATTACGGAGCTGGAAGTCACTTCTGAGGACAATCCGTGAGTGTTTTATTATTTTGCAATAATTTAAACAGGAATGACTTTTAAGCGATAGTAATATCTGCACAATGTCAAATGCTTTGCGATGGAAATCTATTTCAATCTTTTATCTTATATCAAGAATTAAAAAATCAATAAAACTTTACTATAATAATTAACGGAATCACTGTTATTTTTATAATTTATCATTTTTACATTTTACGTAATTTATCATTTTGTTGTTTGTATCATATATTGATCGTTTAGTTGGTAAAATTCACACCCTTTGTAGAACCTTATGAAAAAATCTCAGGCACATAGATTATAAAAGAAATATTAAGTTGTTTTTGGTACTTTTGTAATAGATTGGAAAATTAAAAAAGAGGTTGTTGGTAATGTCACGCTTCGTGAATGTTTTCAAATAACGTACTTACCAGGGTATTTTTTATTAAAAAAATGTTTGTTGGATTGTTTAAGCGCAGCGATGTTATATTGTTTTTTATGTTTGGAGAGTAGCAAACGAGCATGCAGGTCACTTGATATTAAGTGGCCATTGCAGTCCATGGACATCCACATTTAAGCTCAAACAAAACTGAAGTCCTATCTAAGGTCGTACGTAGAAGCGTCACTACTTCTGAGGACTAGGATGTAAGTGTCCTCAGCAACCGCATTTTTCCAACCGAAACATTAAATCTGCTTCACGGCGGACTGTGAAGGCGGCGGTGCTACTTCTCCAGATGATCTATAGTTTTACCACCTACCTTATTTTGTGATTTCGGTTTTCAGAGGTTTTCCTCGCCTCCGTAAGTTGAGGGAACTCCACATGTGCAATATGAAACGCTTGAGGCGTATCGGCGCGGGTGCATTGGGCGGCCTGGAAAGCTTGGCCCAGCTCCACTTGAGCTACAACCCACAGCTCAGCTTTATCGATCCCAAGGCGCTCGCGAGGCCAGACGACATCGGGGAGACGTACGACTGGCCGCTGGTTAAGGAGGTTGGTGTGGATTGCCTTACGTTCCAGTTTAGGAGAAGTCTCGGATAGTTACTACAGGTTTACCTATCGTAGGTTCTGTTACATTAAGTAACACTAAATTAGAATGCTTCATATTCCTGAATAGAAAATGTCGATTTCCTATAATAAAGCATAAAGGCTCCCGTCCAGCGTATGTTAATTACATACTAAGTGCGAACGCCTCATGTTTCAACCAAGGAGATTTGTATTTTTGTTTTATATATACATGTTTTATATATATATGGTACATGGCAGTTCTAAGCATAGACAAAATCGGAACAGTTCATGCTTAAAGCAGTATTGATGTATGTAGTTGGCGCATTGAAATTAGGTAGAATGGCGCATAAAATGTATTTTAATTATAGACTAAGTTGGAACGCCTTGTGTTCCAGCTGATGCATCTGCATTACAACTTCGCACTTCCATCGTCTTATATTGTTTTGTGGCATTTGTATTTAGCAAATCTTGAGCTACATAACCGCACTCGTAATTTTTATTTGCAGCTCTATATCCAATCCAACAACTTGACGGAGATCGACCCCCGTCTCCTCTCGCGCTGGGACCTGGTGGAGAAAGTGGATGTCTCCAACAATCCGTTCCTATGCGACTGTTCTACACAGTGGATGATCGATCATCTCGTGCCAACCATCGAGGCCAAGAATGAAAATGCTAGTGAGAAGATGGTGTAAGTTGATTTGGTCTTTGATATCAATGCAATAGGGCTGTTACTCCTTCCACTGCAGGGCGCGGTCTCGCTCCACAACTGGGAGAGGCCTGGAGCATTGAGTATGCTGCTCCAATGTGCATTGGTCGGGGATTAGTACCCAACCCGTGTTGAATGTTTTCAAACAAACAAACGCTTTCTAAATCGGTTACGATCTGCGTAGGCGAGGTTATATGTGCTTTATAATAAAAGATTTTTTTTTTCAAAAAGGATGTGCATTGAAATCAGGCATTTGAATCAACTTTGCCAAATCAAGACTGCCAGGAGAGGGTCAGAAAGACTACGTTGTGGCCAGTCTTCCTGGCTTTCTTCTAGCAGTCTTTCTGACCGTCTTCTGGCAGTCTTTGTGGGTCAAGGTCTTGGAGGGCCTTTAAACAGTCATTCTGATCCTCTTTTCCTCTCGCAGGTGTGCAGAGCCCATTGAGATGAAGGGCTACACCATGAAACATCTTCATGATATCCATCGCACCTTACGCTGCGTGGACAAATACGGAAACCGTCCCGAACGCGACGGGGCTATACTTTTGGGAACTCTGATTGGTAAGAACATTTCATGAATCAATGATAACTTTTTTTATGTTAGCAGACTAGCAAACGAGCGTGCAGTCCACCTGATGATATGTGGTCACATTTATCATAGACCCTCACATCTAATCTCAAATAGGACTGAAATCCTTGGTCGTATGTAGATATGTAAGTTCTACTCCTAAGGACTAACGCCTAACGGTCGCCTCGCTATAAGTGTACCCAACAATCGCACGTCTCTAACTGAAACATAAGTATTGCTTCAAGGTGGATCATGAGGGCGGTGGTGGCACTTCCCCAGTCGAACTACAGTTGTACCACCAAACGCCAACCCTTTTTATGTCCCAAGGTCGGGTACGGACTCTCACCACAATTAAGAAAGGCCACGTATGATATCTTAATAAGACATCAGTTTCTCACGCTGAGGGTTCGGGGTTCGATTCCCAATCAATTTGCAATTTTTAAAATTATGTGCATATTACAAATATAATAATTATAACTTATTTTAAAGGTAAAGGGAAAGATTGTGAGGAAACCTACAGGCCTGAGAGTTGTTCATAAAGTTCTCAAAGATGTGTGAAGTCTACCAATCCGCACTTGGCCAGTGTGGTGGACTATGGCCTATCACTCCTCCTTCTGAGACCTATCCCGACTCATCATGAGAGGAGTCCTGTACCCAGCTGGGTGACAGGAATGGGTTAATAACGATTATGATAATGAAATTAACTGTCTGTTCGGTTCTCTCAGGAGTCTTGTTGGCTGTACCCATAATGCTGGGATTAATGCTGATGTGGCGTCGTGGGTACTTCGCGTGGATGGGTCTCCGCGGGCCCGCTGACGTGTCGCGTGCGTTTTACAAGCGGGCGCCCGCCGACGAATTCATGTAGATACTTATATATATGTAACACATACATTTAGGCTAAGATATGTTTGTAATTTATATATGGATTAAATTTTAATTTTGGTTAATTGATTGTTTTATTTTGTATCTTTTGAACTTTACAATTTTCCCATAAAATTTTGCTGATGATATTTATATTAATCACTAAATTATGATCGAAATTACTTTACTGTGCCATTGTTTTGCGCTACTTACTAATAATATTTACTAATATTCATGTAATGTTTATAAAAAGTAATTGTATTACGTAACTGAAATATATTTAATGTCAAGTTACGTGTGTGAATATTATTGACCTCCATTAACGGCGCGCAATTGCAAGCAATTGTGTTTCGGTTGGAGAGGTGCGGTTGCCAGGCACATAGCGAAGTGACCATCATAGTCCTCAGGAACAGTGTTGCATCTACGTACGACTTCAAACAGAACTGAGGTCTACCTGGGGTGTACTATCCGAGGTAGAGCTCAGTTCTGTTTGAGGATGATCTGATAGATGCTTTACTAGTCCCGATGATTAATGCCCGTATTTATAAAGAAGTAATTACTTGTTGCTTTGTACTTTCTTGATAAAGTCATCGCTGTCACGTAATTGATTTGATTTGAATGATTGCATGACTTTTGACAGCGCTAACTACAAGTAATTACTCAACTGTAAAACAAAAATGGTTCCCGAAGTAGTGATTTTTACTTTTTTATAAATACGAGCATAAGACGGTCGCCTCGCTGTAACCGTGCCCGCCAACTTTATCTTTCCGACCGTAACGCAATAACTGCTTCGCGGCGGATTATGAGGGCGACGGTGGCACTTCCCCGGACGAATAGTTCTACCAGCTGTTAAGCCCAGTTATTAACTTTATTTAATTAAGAATATGAGGGCCACAGAGAAGGAGAGACTGGTAAGTTAACTGTGTAAAATTGTTTAAATACAGTACAGATTTTGATTATTTCAATAATATACTATTTACAAACACTCGCTGACATTTGTAAAGCGAACGCAATTAAGTGCTGCTCCGTCGTAAATATTATGACTACATACTTAATAAACTGGTTGTTACAATGACATGTTTGTTGTCCTTGTTAAATTTTATACGAATCTGGGTTGCCTTAGCGTTTATGGTTGCAGTAAAATCGCCTTGAGTTGTATCCTAAGAATTAGAGCCTCAAATGCGTTTCTAGGTAGCTTCATGGATAGATAAGGCTCTACGTTAGGTAGGTAAGACGGATATAACATAATATATATAATAAATAAATATATAACATAATGTCAACATCAATTCATTACTGTTCCTGCCAGGCGCGGATTTCAGAATGAGAAGGGTCAGGCCTTAGTCTACTACGTTGGCCAAATACGGATTGGTAAACTTCACACACCATCAAGAAGTTTACAGAGAACTCACAGATATGCAGGTTTCCTCACCATGTTTTCCTTCATCTTTAAAGCAAGTGATAATTAAACTAAAACGCATATAACTTCGAAAAATCAGAGGTGCATGCGGGATGCGAGTCCCGGATCCCTGATGTGAGAAGCCGTAATCTTAACCACTAGACCATCATTGCTTATTAATGTAAATGTTAACTTTATTAAAATTTCAAGAATGCGTACGTAGAATATTAACATGTTATTGTGAACTAAATTTATTTTTATTAAATTACGCCTGTTCTCTCTGATATAATTGCAGGGCACAGATTATATAATTTAGGTGTATATATGTACGTACATTTGCAACCAGATTTGTCAGTAACGCCGGCATTGTAAGAACTTTGCATCTCTTTGAAGACTCCCATGTCAGAGTTCCGGGAATACAGGAAGTTCATTCCACATGCCATTGAATAAATAAATAAATATATTTCAATGCTCCGCGACACAGTGGCGCAATCATGTTCGCGTGCTTAACGTATCTGAATAGACATTTATTTATGTTTAAAACTTCTATTATATAATATATTTGAATGTATATGTATATTAGTATTGTATTATTATATTTTTATGTTATTGAATATGTTTTTTTTTAATTTTTTTATCTTATGTTTTCGTCGACCTTCATTTATTTTTATTTTTTGTTCCTTCTTAGCTTTCTCTTATTCTCCATGTTATTCTGTCTTCTTTTTTGTACCGCCTTAATAATTTTCTGCACATCCTCAAGGTTGGCTGGGAGATGCTATTTAGCATTAAGTCCGCCTTTTGTACTACTTTTGAAGTATGTCAATAAAGTATAAATAAATAAATAAATTAGAAAAAAATGGCGAGCGTGGTGGATTATGGCATAATCATTTCTATTTTGAGAGACCCGTGTCTAGCAGTGGGAAACTAATGTGTATGGTATAATGGATGGTGATGATATTTATTGCCTGGACTCGTGAAGATCCTCTATTGTTCGATTTGCGTTATTTTTTACCTGGTATGTGCAAGATGTCCAACTTTCTCCTGAGACAGTCACGGAACGCTATGACATGGGGCTCTTCAAAAAAGGTGCAAAAAGAGCTCTGCTTCAAAGATGTTTGCGACGCGTCTGGTGTTGTGAATGTTCAGACGATGGTGACCACAGTCCATCAAGGGTCTCGTTTGCCTTCGTTAGGTTGAGGTATAAAAAGGTAGTTCTGGTAGCTATTATATCTAATATTTAACCCACACTTTTACTTGTGATGTAATTATTCTTATTTAGCTATTCAGTTAAGTACTCACTTAACCATAATTACCATTTTTTTTAGTCCGTGCTTTAAAAATAATATATTTAGTTGTTTGAAGTCATTACCAATAAATAGGTGGTAGCATAGTTCGTCCGGGGTGGTATTACCGCCGCCTTCATAATCCGCATTAAAGAAATTCTTGTTTCAGTTGGAGAGGTGTAGCTGTCAGTTCGAACACTAACAGTGAGGCAAACATCTTAGTCCTCAGGAGTAGTAACGCATATATATCACGACTTTAAATAGGACTGTTTGAAATTAGGTGTGGATGTCCATGGGCTGCAGTGACCGCTTAACATCAGGTAAACTGTACACTCGTTTGCTACTCACGTAAATAATGATAACAATAAAAAAAACAAAAATACGGATTCAATCGACATTTTTGAGAGGTGGTAGAAGTACAGTTCAACTGGGGAAGTACCACCGTCGCTCTCATAAGCCGCCGTAAAAAGTTTTTGTTTCGGTTGGAGAGATGCAGTTGTCGCCACACCTACAGCGAGGCGGCAATCTTAGTCCTCAGGTCTATTAACGCATCTATATACGACCTCAGAGAGCACTTCAGTTTCTTTTTAGGTCAAATGTGGGTGACCGTGAGATGCAGGGTCCACACAACATCAGGTGGCCAGCACGCTCGTGTGCTACTCTTAAACAGTAAAAGAACAAAGGTTAAATGTAGGTGTCTATGAGCTGCATTGACCATATAACATCAGGTGGCCTGCTCTGCACGCTCGTGTGCTACTCTTAAACACTAAAAGAACAAAGGTTAAATGTGGGTGTCCATAAGGTGGCTGCTGGCCATCTGCTGCTTGTGTGCTACTTTCAAACATAAAAAAGCCGCTTTGTCAATGTTATGTACATATTCATAGATGTCTAAATTTAATGAAGTAAATGCTAACTTTTTTGGTTAAAAATATATTCAAGAGCGCGTCTGTATTTTCTTACTCTGTGGCGAACCCTATCTTGATAACCTGATCAGTAATACGCTAACTCAAGTGCTGCAATGTTGTCAGTTCGCGATATATTGGTGATTCCTCTGCTGTTCGGATTAATTGGATTGACCGCTACACAGGATGAAATTTGTAAGTAATCTTGTAACCCACACCGCTTAGTTTTTATAGGTAAAACTTCAGTACTGTTTGAAATTAGGTTTGGGTGTCTATGGGCTGCAGCGACCACTATACATCACGTAACCTACATGCTCGTTTGCTACTTACGTAAATAATAATAATAATAATGAAAAAACAAAAATACAAATTTAGTCGGCATTTTTGAGAGGTGGTAGAAATACAATTCGTCCGGGGAAGTACCACCGCCGCCCTCATAATTCGGCGTGAAACAATTGTGTTTCGGATAGAGAGATGTGATTGTCGGGTATACTTAGCTAGGTGATCATCGTAGTCCTCACGAGTAGGAACGCATCTACGTACGACCTCAGGTTTTCAGTCCTGTTTGCTGGGAAATGTGGATGTCCATTGGGAGCAGTAACCACTTGACTTCACGTGACCTGCACGCTTGTTTCCTGCTCTTCTAACATAAAAAAAATAAATTTAACTACCATAATTTTTAAGTCCGTGGTTTAAATAAATTTATTCAGCTTTTATAAGCATAATGAATAATATTTTAAATAAATTTATTCGGCTTTTGTAAGCATAATGAATAATATTTTAAATAAATTTATTCAGCTTTTGTAAATGTACCACCGCCCTCACAATCTGCTGTGTAGCAACTCTTGTGTTAGGGTCGGAGGGGTGTGATCGCCGGGTATACTTACAAGCTAAGCGATAAGGGGGCCATCTAATGGGAAATAGTCACCGTCGCCTGAACATTTGCAACCAGATGGTGGCCAGTATTGCCAGCGTTAGAAGAGCTCTTGGCATCTTATTGGAGAGTCCCATGTTATTGCTCCGAGAATGCAGGAAGTACATTCCACACGTTGCATGTTTTGTGTTTGGAGAGTAGCAAGCGAACGAGCAAGCCATTTGATATGTGGCCACTGCTGTCCTAGGACACCTACGACTTCAAATAAGATTGAATTCCTCTCTCAGGTTGTACGCAGATGTGTTACAGCTTCTGAGGATGAGATGGTCGTCTCGTTTTTAAGGGTTACCAGCCAACCACAGTTAGCATAAATGTTTTATTAGGAACAGCTTCCTCATAATAGCGATCGTTTTAACAAGTTCATCATCATCAACCCATTCTTGTCCCACTGCTGGGTGCAGGTCTCCTCTCAGTATGAGGGTTAGATCATAATCTACACTGGCCAAGTGTAGATTGGTTGACTTCAACAGACCTTTGAAAATATAAATTTGCTCGCGATGTTTTCCTTGACAATTAAAACGCGTGATAATTAAGTTGAAGGTTCGAAAAATCTGAGCTTAGCCGGATTTCGAACTCTGGACCCAGCGTGACATGTATCTCACAATTCTATCACTAAAAACTGTGTCGAAATATCTGCGTACAATTTCGCTCACTACCTATTATTACCTCACTACCTACCTAAATATTCTGAATACATTTTAATTTACAACTGGTAGGTAGGTAGGTAGAGACAGAATATTTACGCAAACATATTTACGTGGCAAGTGGCATTA
>DWKL01002904.1:0-12089 GCA_018249415.1 Phareas burnsi | reverse complement strand
CGCTGCCTAGCGATAAGACCGCCTTTTGTACTTTTCTTCTGTTATTTTTTTTTACTTATCAATATTTATTCAATTGTGAGCGTACAATAAAGAGTATCGTATCGTATCCTTCGCCTCAGTGCCAATGAGTCCTTAGTTGTAGTTAACAGAATACAACATTTCAATAGGATGCTGAGTGATGTTAAAATCGTTTGATCAACAATCCCCAAGGATTCTACTCCACGCCTTTCCTCGCTCCCTCGTCAATCGTCCTGTGTCATTATCTAGGCTAGAGTAGACAAAATAGAATAAATAAAAACTCTAAGGGTGTAGATTATCCACTAATACATCTGACGTCATAGTGTCCAAAGTGACTCCAGAGAAGTGACAAGCGATGACAGACGTCAATGAATCACCAGCTGTTATACGTCACCGCCCTTCCTTTGCCTCCCTCGTAAGTCAATCGCCCATCGAACTTTACGCGTAGGTGGGCTATTTCAATATAAACCGCTAAACTAACAGTAATAATTGTAACTTCATTTAATGAATATTTTAATTCAAATACAAAATGATAAGTTATGGCTACAGTATCTAGTTATAAAAAGTAAGTTTTTATTCTAATATGATGTCCATCATAATATGAGAGTGGTGTTTGTCATGATTTTCGAAATCACGTCTGCTTGAATAACGAGTATAATTTTGATTCGATTCTATTTGACAATAGTTATTTTTCATCGATCAGTACTAAGTTAATTATCCGTAGGGTATAAGCCTAAAGTTCAGTTTATTAAAATCGTCAATGTATTTATGTTTTATGTATTTTTATTAGTCTTTATGATACGTATATGTCATATACATTGATACAATATGTCAGTTATTATGAACATAAACGTGTAATTTCCTTGACATGACTCGTGTAGACTAAAATGTGATAAGCAAGTGTGCGGGCGGAATCGCCCGGCGACTAACGAGCGTCCATATTGAATCCCGCGTCAATTTACACTGCACTACAATGTCATGGGTTTTGTTTGTGGGCGCGTTTAATGGGGCCTTAACGATTTTCTTGCGCGCCCCGGCTCGGGCGCGATTAGATCGGCCGGCCGCGTCGTTGTGTATTCGATTATAATGTTTCATTGCATTATGGACTGACAAATGAGTGAGTGCGCGACAGTAAAATGTTTTTGTGACCTACACCTTCCCGGCTTCGCTAACGCTCGATCTGTTTCAGCTTTTCTAACGAGTTATGGGCACATACACTTTTAGAGGAATTAACAATCAGTTGCTGGTTTAAAGGAGAGTGCGGTTGCGCGTTTCATGAAGATCGGCGTGTCTCCTGGTTCGCCGTATAAGGAAGCAGCTCATTTGCGCGAGCGGGATAAAAGTGAACTTGCAAATCGGACCGTGAAGGATCGCCACGCCACGCCACGCATCCAATCAATATTAATGGAACTTCGTTATTCAGCGATAAATAATAATTTTGATACATCTTGTAATAACACATCGCTCCTCCGATAGAGCAACGGTGTAATTAGGTTTTACAATTTCTCAGGAAATATCGATCTATTTTTAATCATATCAATGAATATCTGCACCGAAAACTGCTCTAAGAACAATTATTCTGACATTTTTATAGGCGAATACTTCCACAACGTAAAATCATGATATTAATGACCTCGACCAATATGGACTTTTTTGTAAATAAGTAATTGTTCAGTTCATCTGATCAATGGTGTGTGGGGGGGGGGGGGGGGAAGGGGGCTGTTTTTTATATCGTAATTAACGGCTGTTCAGTTTCAACGACGATGATTCAGAGAGTGTGTCAGGACATTACTCTGTACACAGATAAGATGTACAGATGCGGTCGACAATCACAGTTATGACTAACGTGTCCGTTATACACACACACGTGGTAGATACGCACGGGGATGTGTGTGGATGCACGCGCTCGGCAGAAAGGCGCCAGTGACAGCGGTGTGAGAGCCAGATCGTAATTAGATTACTATTAATCGCGCGCGCAACCAGCTGATATGTTTATTCAATTTTTCGTGTAAATTAGCGTTACTGTAAATTTTTTAGCATACCTGCTTTTGTTTTTTAATGTAGCTGTGTGAACCTACCTACCTACCTTTTTTTAGGGGGAAATTTTCTCAAGATATTTAACCATTTGGGGCAAGGATCGGGTTATATGAAATGTTTACTCAGTAAAACCCTCTCGGTGGAAACACTGCGCATATAGGAAAGTTGGAACGTTAGAAGAACGTACCGGTGCTTCCCTTGCGTGATACTCTTAGACATCTCCCGGGACAATGGCCCCCAGTTGCTGTATCCTGGATACATTTTGTACAGAGCACAGAACCGCTAATACTCCTGCTGTAGGATAACCATCAGTGTGTAAGCAGACTCACAGACAGATAGAAATCCAGACTCTGAAAAACGCAGGCTAATAGGTAGGTACAGGTACATTGTACATTGTACAGGTGGAGTAGTTTTAAACGAATCTAATTTCTAGTTTGTAACAATTATGTTACTTAAGCTACATATCAAAACAAAAGGACGCCTCGCGCAGTGATATATTGTATATTATTCCGATTAATATCAAACGAATTTATTACTGTTTCACTGTATCAATCAGCAGCAGTAATTGTTAAACCGGTAACAGTCACAAGCGGCGTACATATTATAGATATATGAATATTACATAAAAGGAAAAACGTTACACAATAAATTGTACATCGGTTACACTCTGTGTGGCCACTGCGACCCGCACTCCACTTGGCACGTAATCATAACTTTTATTACGTGACAATTGTTATCTAATTAACAGGATTTTATGCAATTTATACATTTAGTATTATATTAGAATTAAAGATCGCGGCGATACAACTAAACCCAGCGATAAGACCGTTCAGGCCGGGTGACGGAGGTTTGTCAACGTCGCCTATGGACACTTGTAATATCAGTGGAGTGAGCTATGGATCGCCGTGAAGGAGATTTCATTGGGCATTTTTTTTGAAGAACAGGTGCGAAGGATGTCTCCTTGCGAACAGTACTTCGTGGAGCCGCGCGTACGAGGCCATAGGCGACCATGTTCACCGACATATTTAAGAACTTTGCAGGTAACTGTTAGACATGTAGATTTCCCCATGAGATGTTTTTCTTCACTGTTTTCTTCACCCAATAGGCATGCAGGGAACATAACTTTGAAAAATCAGATGTTCGCGCAGGGTTCGACTGCGTGAGAGGCCGGAATCTTACCACTAGACTATCACTGCTATTTACGGTTTAATATGAAGAGACTAATTGGCGCAAGTGTATATGTCTGCCTATACACGACCCGCGCAGGTCACAAACAATGCGGATCACTCACCCGCAGCACTTTGCTGTCTGCACTTTGCACTTTGTACGAGCATTCCGTCGCATCGGCTGGTGCTTGCACTTGCCTGCTCCTCGACACGAGATGTTTTTTGCATTCGTCAAACGATGGTGTGATTCATCTCATGTTATGTCGGAATTTGTTCTTAGACCTTGCGTAAGAACATTAATTATTTTCTATGTTGTCGCATGTTTTATCTTAAAATCTATGAAACTTTTGAGGTTCACTGCAGATCTCCCAATCTAGTCGGTGCTGTGACTTCTGAATTAAATTTGTTCCCACAATTTTGTTCAGGTCAGGAGTCACCCTGATCTGGAGGCAACTTGTTATCCTTTTGTCTAGATGTGACCGCCATTCCATACTTGTCTCGTTTTAGAAAAAAAAAACATTATGGCTATATTCATCACGTCAAAAACGGATTGATGGGTACCACAAATCTTTAAAAATATTTTGGAGAACTATATTGCATGTGTTGACGATATACGTTTTTATAATCATTTTATTAAAATTATATATCTCGTAATTAATTCCTCCAAATTGGAGGTTCCTGTCTGGTGGTGTCAAACCTACTCTTCGAGCCTACGCTGGAAGGGCCTTTTTTCTATCGTGGACTATCATTGCCATAAAGTATAATTCTGAAAACAGTACTTGAATTCGGTTAATAGTTGTCGCAGACTAATATTAATAAGTTAAATAAAAAAAAGAAACTCTAAGAATTTTTTGTAATTATTTCAAATGTACAAACAACAATAACACGTCGATATATTATTATTATCTGTAATGATATGTCCTTGTGAATGCTTCTTTAATGAAATCAATTAGATCAAAATAATAAACAAATATCCAGTGAGCGCGTGAGCCGCGTGGGCCGCGTGGGCCGCCTCGGCCGCGCCGCGCGCCCTCTCCAACGGGTTAATGTATTACATTCGTGTATGTACATGTGCAGCTACAATATCATATGAAGCACCGTCTAAGGCCGGGGGCAAAAAACTACATGGAATTAAACGTGCTCCCGCCTACATAATCAATCACCGGTCCTCTAAGCCAGAACTTGGCAGCTGATGTCTTAATCACTCAGTAAATTATAAATTGAAGACTTATTTATATAATTAAACGCTATTTGTAGAACAGACGAATGTGGCCGTGCGAGGGACACGTTGTGTGTATGAAAGTGCAAAGCGCGCGCATAGTGAAAGTGCGGTGAGACCGAGTAAATTGAGATGTTCCACTGAGTGAAAATGCAATAGGCTAATTAACGTTGTTTGACCTATCACGCAAGAACCGACAGAATCTTTTAACTTATCAGTACGAAGGTCCGAGTCATTGCGATTACAGGTGCGGTATAACTCGAGTAGTTGTATCGCACCGCCTGCACTGTGACAGGTGATACAAGTGAGTTATATCGTGTCATGCTTTCCCGTACTGTATTCGCGTCAATTTGATTGATTATCCTCAAGTTTATGTGCAACTTGCGCCAGTGCCACACAATTTTCGACCAAGGGTACCTTAAACAGCTCCACTAATTGAACAGGTATAACTCTATTTCCGTTCAGTTGTTAACGATAGCAAAATGTGAGCAGGCTCATGTTATATCTTAGTAAGCACACATTCCTTATAATCAACGTTGTCAGCGACAGCCGTCAGTCTGACATTGAACTAGTGTATTGTGAAGCACTCTCGAGGAAGCCGCGGCTGGCTGTTATTAAGTTCCTTCTCTTTTTAAGAGTATACCTGTACACACATAATTACAATTACTATTTTATTTATTACAAGTTGCTGCACGAGACTGCAGTGTGTGCACGTCATGTTAATTTATACCAGAAGTGCCAGATATTCGAACCAGACGAGCTGTCCGGGGAATAATAACAACTGCCGTAGTCGTCTAATTTGGCGTAAAACAAGATTGATTTAAGCGATTTCAAATTATTATTTCAACAACATATCTACCGACAGGGAAAATCGTAAAAGCCGTTTTTGTAAGACTCCCGCATAAGATAGCGATGATGGCGAAACATAAGGTCGAGAACTCACCTGTCGACAAATACCGCATTTAATTGTGCAATTGTACTAGCCTCGTGTAACGCTCGGCCGGTATCTTGTGAAAACAGGAGGCTGCGATAAGCGACGGTGAGGGAAGGCTTGAGGGACACGCGTCTGCGCCCGCGGCCACTTCCTTGTGTTTAAGTGCTGCGTCGTGGAATATGTTAATTCATAAACTGCTACTCATCATTACTTAACTTTTGGACGTCTTTTAGCTAACGAAACATCGGCGATTCTCTGATGTTGCAAATGCCCATAGACATTCGCGACCAGTTATCATCACATAGTCTTGTGGTTTACCTCTTAGTTAGATTTAACTATATATAAATAACTATGTTGTATGATGGTAACAAAATGATTATTAAAGGTTTTTTATTAAATGACACACGTAAACTAGAACTAAATTAATATGTAGCTCTTATTATGTAGCTGTTAATATAAAAAACATATAAACACTAACTTTAAAGGAAAACATGGCGACGAAACCTGCCTACCTGAGAGTTCTCTATAAAGTTTTTAAAAGTGTGTGAATTTTACCAATTCGCACTAAGTCAGCGTGGTGTACTGTGGTCTGACCCTTCTCATCCTGACAGGAGAGTCGTGCTCACCAGTGGGACATTAAAGGATTGATGATGATAGCTGTTATACTTAACTGTAACTAAGATGCACCTACAAGTTTGCATTACTAAAAATGATAACATAATTTATCGTTAATTGCAACAAGTTTTTAAGAATGTTCAGGTGTGATAGTAACACACATTATAGAAAAAATAAAAGAAAGATATCGGTAATAAAATAAATGATCAACGAATCTAACAACACATCAAACTAACAATACGACAATGGCAGCAATAACGTTTCTTTTATTCGTCGAAATATAACCAAGTTAATTGTATTTACACACAAACAAGTGAGTCGGCGGCACGCGGCCGGCGCACCACGCGCGCCTTATTTATAGCGGCGATAGGCGGCGATAGCGACGCGACACGACGCAGACACGGACACGCGGACACGGACACGGACACGGGCGTCTCTATACACATGTGCAGCTAAAAATAAAGCGCTCGGACTCACTTGGATCCGTCATCGATGAGCCCAACTGACATTGGCAGTTACGCGCCGCCGCTAATTATACTAAACAAAATGACGACGCACTATCGGCCGCATACCGGCCCATGGAGCGTTCCCGGGCTTTGTGATTATATTCAATTATTGACTTCTCCAAAGTTACAGTTACTTTAGTGTTGGGTTGTCGGTTGCAAACTATGGAGCGGGAATGAAAATGCGTTTTTCTATCGTAATGCTTATATCGTATTGTGATCATTACAATTACTCTTAAACCTTTATTCTAATGCGACATCCAATGTTCCCACATTAAAAGGAAATTTAATAATCTGTAGAAGTTCTTCACCGAATAATTATGTCTTGTTCACTGTTTTTCTACCAAAAATCAATAGAAATGTTCATAGTTTATGGACGAACGAGTCCCCCATCGTTTACTATTATTACCAGACATTTGAATATTATTTATTAATCGACTCAACTAAGAATATAAACGGTTACCGCGTCGTATTGCTCACTACCTCGGGCGGCGAATGTCGACTACCTAATATAGAATAACCTCGCATCATTTTCAATATTGAACATCTTACGCGCTCACACATTTATTAATGAGACAATTTCACGTTTCTGAAATAGACTCCGTGTTTTGCCATTATAGCTTTAATACGCAGATCTTAGCGGACAAATTAGCTTGCCGCGGTTCGCTGGGGGCATTTCGGAGCGGGGATGAATGGCCACGTCGCGCAGGTGGACGGTGGGCGCCCTTCGTTAAGGCTCTGTCCGCACGTCATCTTCTTTAAGATATTGAATTTATCATAAATGTATTGAAAATGTCGTAATAATTGTAAATTGTATGCCACGAGATGTGTCTGAGTTTAATGTCTAATACACTTCTAATGGCCCATCGATTAGAGGGTGGAAGTTATGAAGGAGCATATATTGAAGATGATGATAAGATGATAATTTAATGTACTCATGTACTGACTCTATTAACCTTTGGTGTAAATTGATTGTTTATAATATTAAAAAAAAATTTAATGTTCGATTTTACTATAACGTTGTGATTTATAAACACTTGAGACTTCAAAATCGATAAAATCTTGCTAATTGAATCACCGCACTGTGAGAATGTATACAAGTAATTGATTTCTGTAAATATCTATAAAATTTGTCCGAAGCTTAATATCAGTAAAATAGACTCGCTGGGGACCGGACCCGGCGCCCGTCGCTGCGGCGACAAAAACACTTTTTACTGGCATTAAAAGGTATTTTCACTACGATTTATATAAATAATGCAATGAATAATGTCTTCTTATCTACAGAAAAAAAAGTAAAATAAATAATAATAAAAAGAGAATTTTTCAAGAAGTAACACAGGAAGCTTTCTACCTTAAAAATATTTAGGGTCCCATATTGAAAACAAAAATCCGTGCGCAGAGGTGCACGCGGGCGGAGCAGCGCGGGGAAGGTTTGTTCTCTGATGCGTTGTTGCTTACATACTGTAACATGGAGGGACGTAGCGAACTCACGATGAATTAAGCTACGTGGCCGTCGACGGCTCGAAGCGCGCTGCTGTATGTCAGCTGTGTGTCAGCGCTGTGGTATCAGTTATCGTTTAGATGGCGATTATTACTTAAATAGCACCTATTGCAGATTGGCAATCTTGCAGATTAACCTCTTTCCGTCACGTCCACGCGTGACGTGCCATGCAGTCACGTGTGCAAAGGTTTAGTTTGCACAAAAATCAGTATGTTTGACCTTATGTTGTATAGATTAATTTACTTAAATGCTTTAATTTGCATTATATGAGTATCGTGGCCGGGATGTGGCTGTAGTATGTGCCACTACTACTATTTTTTTATTTTTGTAACTCTCCTAATCGCATTTTTACTTTCCGTTAGTAATGTATTTAGACGGTTTCACGCATACCTTACATTAAAGCAATCACATAAATTAAATTTACTTGTTACTATGTGTGCGCAACAAAATGGGAGATGTTTGCACAAGTTTAGGTGTGTGTGGTGATATCGATTTAATAAAGGAGTTGTGCGCTGCGTCGCCGCACTTGTGCAAACACGCCGCGCCCGCCGCCGACACCTTCCCCACACTGTACTCACATAAATTCAATCAACATATTTTAAGGTTTCCTATGTATTGATATCCATTCGTATTCATATGGACCTGCGTGATCATCATACCGGCTGCCACGGGAAGTGGCCCAGGTTCGATTCTCAGCCAGGCGGACATTTAAATACTAAATTTAGATCAATGTTCTGGGTCTGAAGGTTTGTGTAGTTGTATTTATGTATGTCCAGGGCACCGTGACACAGGCACTCCTAGTGCGGAACTATAAGTGTTGAAAGCGTTATTAATTAGATATTATTTACTATAATAGATATATACTCATAATAATTTTAGCCCTGTCTAGCCGTGTAGTTAGGTGTACTTATATTTTAATAAACATTGTTATTTATTAAAAAAATTAGAAACTAAAAATTTCTATGAACATGTATTTTAAATTGTTCCTGCCCATTAATTTTATTGAAAATACACATTTTTATAAACTCTACAATTATCTAGAATAACATGTAGAAAAATATTTTTAATAAATAACGTCTTAATGAGGAAATAAACCGAACTCTACATCCGTGAACTTTTTCTTTCTCGTTGTTCCCCGTAAAACGTCGTGTCGTAAATTATTTCACACTCGGCTAAACTCCCTGCGCGATGAACTCGAGCGTCATAGAGAATATAAATTGCGCTATATAATACTAAAATAACCTAAAATTGTTAGCGAACAGGTCGCGTTCACAGTATTTCGTCTATCTTTATGCCGTGTAAACGCAACTTAACCATAATTGTATAAATTCCAGGCAGTTTGGGCAGGTGATTCTGTTTCGTGTTCGTTTATTGTAGTCCAAATAATGACTCTATGATAGACCCAATCGTTGCTGAGTGGCTGGTTCTCTATAAACATTTTGTATTCACTTGGTTTAACACTAGCGTCGAATCATTCTCATGTTATTAATTGTTTATTTAAGTTGTAAAGGTTAAAGTATTGGATAGGGTAGCATCTTTCGTCAATGCATTACAGCCCTATTCATGGAAACTGGTTTCCTCTCAGAATGAGGACGGTTAGCACATAGTCCACTACGATGCCCAAGTACGGATTGGTAGACTTCTCATACATCCTTAGGAACATATGTCACATATGTAGGTTTCTTCAAGATATTTTCCTTCGCTATTTAACCAAGTAATAATTCATTTCTAACACACATATATCTTCGAAAAATCAAAATTCGCGTGCGATATCTGACTAAACACACTTTCCATAAAATACCTACCATATTATTATTCCGAAATATTAGGATTGTTCACTGCTATCTACTTATTTTTCTAACAGTAATATAATAGCGAAGAGTCATGCAAAATGTGACTTTGGGTATTGTTCAGCGATTGTTTCCATTACGGGGCATGATACGCGGCGCGCGGCGCGCACGCCACTCCACGCGTCGTACGAACACTTCTAATTAAATTGCAAATTATCTTAATTATGCTTTTTCAGACTTACTCGCGCCGCGTTACTTAACTAGCAAATCATGGTCGCTCTACCGGCCGCAGTTTTGTATTTTTTAGCTATGAGTGTGGTAACAAAGCGCGGCGACCGCGAAAAAAATATTTATGTATTAATTTGTTCCGTCTTGTTACATTTATTCTGAAGCTGAAATGATTGCTTGCAAATTCCTTATATGTCGTTGTAGTTGTCCCATATGTTTTTCATGCGCACATATACATCAAATGCTAATTAAACCAAAGAAACATATTTTCCAGGCATCTGCAATAGAGTTAGATTTTAATGATATTGGGTATGTTTAAATAAATTTTTATTTTCCATATTTATTGAGAAGATTTTTTTTATAATTTTTACATTTATATTCTGTTTGCAACGATGATGATGATTACGGATTAAATCCATTAAATTGAATTCAGAATACAAATAAAAATGTGTAAAGTCAAATGTGTGACAAGACTGATAGGATTAATACGAAATAGATTAAGTGGAATACGAAATAACTTCATTATTTCAGGGACATATTGAATTCGCTTAAAATCGCTTTAAATGCGGCGCGCACCTTTGATTTTATAAAGTCATGTGCGAAGAAAAATATTATGGTGAATCGTGCTTAAGCACGTCCACAGCACATAAGGTGAGTGGCTACAACCGCAGCCGGCGTGGTGGCTTATGGTTTGAACCCTTCTCATGTTGGTAAAAAACTCATGCCCATATAGTGGGATAGTAATAGGTTGATGATATAGACCATTATATATTTTATCAACAAAATGACTAACCCTATGTGAGTTATTAACATATTTTTTTTTGTATTTAAAATAGAGATTCCTAAACTGATACTACATACTAGACCTCTTCCAGACAACTTCGTTAAAATATCAATTTAATATTGACCTTGAATGTAACAAAGATTTTTACAGTGTTGTAGTCGTTGCTCTAGCAATATACGTGGCGCAGCGGACTGACGATGAATTTTCACCAAGAGTCAGGGGTCTCGCGCGAGTCGCGGCGACAATCAGCAGACCCTCAGGCTTCAATGAGTGCTTGCAGTTATAGAGCCAATTAAATATTACAGATCAAAATATTAATGGATCTTAAGAATAATTCTATTTATTATTATTTGCCGCGATTATGATTGATGACTATTGATGTTTCAAATCAATTGTTATTAATAAAAGGATTCAACGTGACATTTAAACGTGATATGTCGATTTTATGTCTAATACGTTTCATAGCTTTTCAATGTTTCTAACGTTGTATGTGTAGGTATGAACTCTATATATTGTCAGTGTCAGGTAATCTATCTCGAACACTGTATAGTATTTTACCGTTGCAAGAAAGTCTTTGTAAATCGGTTCAGCTACATCCAACACTAGTACCTATAGACGAGAAAGACATACATAGAATACAAAATGAGTTTTTTTGGCGTACATATGAACATACGAGTTTAGATAATCGCAGTGGACAGGCACTTACATTTTATTTATTTGTATGATCATGACTCTACATTTCTAAAAAGTAGTTTTCTTAATAATGTTTGTTGTTCAATTGATTTACACTTGCAGCAGATTCTTTTTATAGCTTCACACATAATGTTTCGAAGCAATAAACCTGTTCTTTTAATAGCGTTGGTAATCTATAAATAACATAAGACATGACAAGGCAGCGCGGAGCGAGGAGGCGGCGCGCAGTCGTTGATGTCTTTTGCTCTCCGCAGACACCGCAGTCTTCTGAACGAGACTTCGATTAGACTCAAACTACTAATGTCTCCAATGTTATGAAGTTAAATTTGACGGAATCTCTACTTTAAAGAAAGATTCTGAAAAAAAATAGGTATTTTGTTGGAGTTTGTTTAGATTGATAATTTTCGTTAGTTTATCAACGGAACACTTTATGCCAACATTATAATGAAATAATTGTTAACTGATTGACTTATCCACGTGGGACCGAGTCTGCATGCCGCTCGACTAGGAACTTCTTATTTGATATGCCTGATGCAAATTTTAAAGTGCTTACTACATTCCTCATACACAGTAGTGTTTAATACTGCTAAATATACATGTT
>DWKL01002903.1:0-12091 GCA_018249415.1 Phareas burnsi | reverse complement strand
GTTAACGTCTGATTTTTTTTGTTGGGCTTTATTTATTGCTAATAGTTTTCTAGTTTTAATGTCGATTGTTTTTAAATTTATGTTTATAAGTATATAAGTATTATTATTTAAGTATATTATTATTATTGATATATTTATATATTTACATGCCTGCAATACATCATATCGGCAATGACAGGTTTGCCCCAAGAAATTTCATATTGAAATAAGCAGTACTTTTGTACCAGAATTCAATTATGATTTATTTAACAAAAGAAAATAAAAAAAAACATCGAACTGAAAAGTCATCCCTATGCGCCCCGTTCTACGGGCCAGTAAAAAAACTGTTAATTCGTATACAAAATTTAAGTTTTCCAATTTAATTTAATATATAGTATTTACTATATTTTTTTATTTTGATTTTAATGTCGCCAAAGAAGTATGACTTCGAACGCCCATTATACTATTAACTTATGCGTAGCCTTGTTTCTTTTTTGTAGTGGCTTATATCCTTTTGCTATTTTAGTATATACCCACCTAGCCCTGATCGCACTAGTGTCGCTAAAAGAACATTAATTGCACGCAAGGATTGGATTGAACCTAACACCGTGCCTAATTATAACAAAAGGTAATTTGGTCACTTTTTATAGCTTTAATTTTATCAGTACCCTGTCATTCTTACATTCTACACCTGTCATCTTTTCACATCGAATTTTCATCACGTGCACTCAGTAATTCGAAATAAAATAGTATTTAACAACCACTGCCTTACGCCTGTACTGTAGACAGGGTTCTGACGGCATTTAGATATAGATAATACTTGAAAATGATCAAAAGCCTGTCTTTCATTGTTGTGAATTATTTAATTGATTTTGTAATCACAATCTGAGAGTTTTAGCTATAAGCCTATGTTTCTTGTACCAGGTTTTCTTTTTCCTGAATGGCTATTATTACTAATATGATTGTGTTGATAAACCCACACAACATTGCTTAATAAAAAACCGAAATTAACGTTCATAAGAACGAACTGTTCTCATTAATGCCAGTCCTCTGGCGTAGTAATTTATTTGTATACGTTCTAAAGTAGAATTGGAGGATCCTATTTGGGGTTGCGGGATATAGACAGCGACGGAATGCACTGTTCAGTTAGCATCTTGTGTATGCTGGTTTGTGTTTATTAGACAAAAAACCAAAATTAGGCTGTGGCAGAATGGGAATTAATCATTCTATCGGTGGATGTATTTGCTTTGCATCAATTTAACACTGTAGGTCACAAACATAAATGATCATACCATTTTACCGCTGTCTTTCACTGCTTTGCATAGTTTAATTATGTTGAAAGCAAGATTCATGTTCATCACGCTGTGGCATATCATATCATAACTTCATTAATAATCTTTGCTTTACAGCTTACACAATAACGTCATAGTATATGTAAAAATGACAGATTATTTCTCGCATAAAAAGAGACGGGTGAGATTTCGGTAAGAGTCATCATATTTATTGTCATGTGCTGCTGACGAAATACTATATTTTTCCCCTTGCTTTTTGCATATTTGTTTACTAGGGATGCCATCAATTTCGGCCTGGAAACGCTAGAAGTTTTCTCATCATTTCGAAACCGATTTCAACCGCTAAGCAGCAGTCACGGCACTTTATTTAGATTATTAAGGAGTATGCCAATGGTTGAAATTTAATCCAGAAGTGTGTCGATATTTCTGTTATACTTATTTGGAATTCATATTTCTATATAGTAATCGTGAATGTGATTGCAAATCATGTGATTCACTTGATGTTAAGTGATTACTGTAATATTTTGATATCTATAGTCAACATCAAACAAGATTGCAGTTTTATCAGACATAAGAAAGTAAGTTTTGTATTCTTAGTAAATTAGTTAATTGAAAGATGGTAGAACTCATCGTAGTTCGACTGTGACATCACCACCACCATGCCTGTGCTCTAATAGCAGCGTTAAACAGCTGTGTTCTGGATTGAAAGGTGTGGAAAGGCAGGTATACCAACTTGAGCCGTTCCAAGTTAGGGATGGCAACGAGTCCGTGATCGATATCAGGTAGGACTCCTGTGCTATTTGCGGCCGGGTAAACATTTCCATGGGCGGTAGTGACTGCTTAATATTATATAGATAGCATAGCGATTAGATGCTTCCGTTACATAAAGATTGTGTTCGTTTCTGCATTCAAACACCAAGGCTGCAGTGTTATTCTTATAAAGCAGTGACAGCGGACTGTTTTACCAAAGCAAATATTTCATCTTAATCATATTCTGATAGTTACTGCTGTCATAAAATACAGAATCAAAATCGGATTTCGTATAAGTTTTCCTTGTATATTATTTATAGGAATGTCTGTGATCTGTTTTAATATTTTTGTATCATTGCATGTTTTTCTGAGCAAAAGTAGTTATTTACTATTATCCGTTATGTTTTCCTTGTTACAACTTATTGCGTTCCAACACAGCCTTTAGTTGTATCTAAATATATGCATACTTTTTTTTTGGATTTCTTTTAATATTTTTTGAATGTGTTGTTTGGTAATTTGTCGCATGTAAAGTTGGAATTAATGCATATTTATTTATTCCGTTTTCCAGAAAATCTGTTATTGAGTAAGTAGTTTTGTATTTTGGTTTGTATGGCTTACGCTTATTTATATTTTGGAATCATTTATTATATTTTATTTGTACTGTATTATAATAATGTATTGCTACGCTAATTTATATACGTGTAATAAAGTAGGTTATATATAGTAAACACGGAATAATTTTTATTTTGTACATTTTAGTAATAACAATATGTAAATATTTTTTTCAGGTATATAGAAAAGAGGTTACAAGAGGCTCTGAAAGATGACAAAGGCACCGGATGTGAGATCCCTAGGTTAGACCCGTTCGCGAAGGAAGTGACGCAGTTCGACAAGGAACTGCCCAAAATCGTGTGCCAGGGGTCTGATTGGGTGAAATGTTACGTAAGTTAAAAAAAATATTGTTATTTCTTAATTTGCACGTTAACCATTTTTCATAACATATAAGTAGCAAATGGGCGTGAAGTCCATCAGGTGGAAGTGGTTACTGCTGTCCTGGGACGTGTGTAAGCAACCCCAAATTGGATTGAAGCGTTACTTGCAGTCGACCATGGACGCGTTACTATCCCTAAGGGTTAAATTAAAATACTTCGTATAAGTGTCTTCCCCTTACCATAATCTACAAGCCAAATAAACGATAACATTTAACATTGCTGTTATGTGAAAGAATTAGGTATTGCAGTGGCCCCTCCATAATCGAACCATAAGGGTTCTATCGAATGTAAATATTTTTATGAATCCGTTTATTCGGAAGACTTGGTTAGGACCTTAGACCATAATAAGCAATACCAACGTTTAACGTCGTATATATTTTTATGTTAGGAGATTATGCAATGACTTAAAACCAGACGGCCTGCAAATGAGGTTGCAGGCCGTCTGGTTTTAAGTGGTTACTGCTGCCCATGGACGCCCACATCTAATAAAACAAAACTGATGTCTTATGTACGTACGTACGTAGATGCGTTACTACGCCTGAGGACTGTAACCTCGCTTGTAAACGTACCTCACACAACACCTTTACCCTCATTTGTATATGTGCCCTACACACACAAGCTAAGCACAAGTATTGCTTCACGGTGTATAGTGAGGGCGGCAGTGGTATCTCCCCGGTCGAACTATAAATAAATGACCGCTTTCTACACTCATAACCCCACAATAAGAGTAACTCTCTGTCGCGGATGCCATGGATACATACAAAGACAAGTACACAAACACTTAGACCCAGAACAGAAATTTAAATCCATCATCTAAATGTCTGCTTGTCTGGGAATCGAACCCAAAACCATTTTCAGATTGATATAGTAACCGTTGCGCCAGGCAGATCTATCGTTCTACCTATAAAACCTCATCCGCATCCTAAGATTACCAACTTTTATTGTCGTATAGTTGCTAAAAATGGATGTGATATATAAATAAATGCTGAATGTTGAAATAGTTCTATTTTTATACTGGAGGTATATTGAAAGCATATAACATTCAACAAAATTATCTTCTAAGAATCTAATTGTTGGTAGTGAATGTATCCACCTACAAGAGTTCGATTGACTAAAAATCCGTAATCACTCTCTTATTGTTTTACAGCACTCAGAATGCAGAGTGGTGAAGCAAATATTAGAAACCACCAAGGACATAGTGTGTACATACAGCGACATTGTGTACCAGAGCGATCATAAGTACGTTGTGGCCGAGCCGGTTGAAGTCCACGGCGACGAAGTGTACACGTTGACAAAGAGCGACCACGTCAAGGTGAAGTGTACCGGGAAACATAAGAACAAGTAAGTTTATTTTTGTAAAGAATGCAAGAATGTATTACCGGCCTACCTTCAGGCACTCCAAGAAGAAGAAGTCAAGTCAAGTATAGTTTAATCGGGGAGGTACCACCGCCATCCGTATAATCTGTTGCAAAGCAATATTTGTTTCGGTTTGAGAGGTGTGGTTGCCGGGTATAACCGCTATAGCGAGGCGAGCAACTTAGTCCCCAGGAGTAGTGACGCATCTACGTACGACCTCTGATAGAACTTCAGTCTTGTTTGGGGCGGCGCGATTGCCGGGTACATCGAGGCGACCATCTTAGTCCCCAGGAGTGATGACGCATCTACGTACGACCTCTGATAAAACTTCAGTCCTGTTTGGGGTTAGATGTAGGTGTCAATGGGTTACAGTGACCACTTAATATCAAGTGGCCTGCATGCTCGTTTGCTACACTTTAAACATAAATAACTAGTGTGCATACGATACGAAGGGCTTTCCACGGTACGTCTCTGACAATTCCAATGGGGATGAGAGTGGGTAGCTGGGGCTACAGGCCTGGCGGGTATGCTTTTACCCGGACAGTTCTCAAGGGAGTCGAATACTCTCCGGGGATATCGATATTACTTTATAATGCTAAAATGCTAATGAGTATTTTAATATTAAAAGGCAATATAAATATTATCGCTAATTGCTTACCGGGGAGACGGAAATCGGTCACCGTCGAGCTGATCATTATCATAAACCCATTACTGTCCTACTGCTGGTCACGCGTATCTTCTCTGAATGAGAAGGGTTAGGTCATATTCCACCACGTTGGCCAAGTGCAGATTGATAAACTTTACATACCTTCGAGAACTTTGCAGGGAACTCTCAGAGGTTTCTTTACAATGTTTTACTTCACCGTCAAAGCAAGTAATAATAATTAATTTGAAGTACCTCCCTCATCGAGCTGTAGCTTTACCACCTATCAAGTATTCTTATATATATTTATTATTTATGCAGTAACATCAACAAAGTAAGTACTATTACAATCAAATACACAATCTGAACTCATAATTTAGATGTCTGCCTGGCGCAGAATCAAACTGGGCACTTATGCGTGTCAGACCGGGATTGTTACCGCTGCGCTACGCGGGTCATAGATGTACATAACATATGCATAAACCAATTAATCAATATCAATATATTTTGTTGTTATTCCAGTATTCTACCATCGAAATGGGTGGGCCACAGCATCGGGTTCAGATCGACCATCTCGCCGCAGACCCCGCCGGAGGGCCGGGAGAAGAGTCTCAACGTCCTGATATTCGGTTTCGACTCGACGTCGCGGAACGGCTTCATACGGCGCATGCCCAAAAGCTACAGGATACTGACGGAGGTCTTGAAGGCTACTGTGCTTAATGGGTCTGTTGGCTTTTTCATTTATACGTTTTGGTATACGAAACATATGGTTAAAGGACAACATATATAAAGTAAATATATTTTTCCTTTATTTATTTAAACTTTTATGCACACATTAGAAAGATAACAAAGATAGCAAATTTAAAAAGAAAAAATACTGTATAGACGCTCTATTTATTTCTGTAAGAAATTCCTTCCAGTAGACCTGATAATGGAAAGTTTCTACTAAAGGATAGAATAAAACGTGTACAAAGATGAATTGTTATTTGGCTACTGTGGTGGACTGTGGCCTAATCCTTCTCATTCTGAGAGGAGGCCCGTGATCAGCAATGAGATATTAATTGATTGATGATGATGATACAATTTCAGTTACAACATAGTAGGTGACGGCACGCCCGCGGCGCTGTTCCCCATCCTGACCGGCAAGACGGAGTTGGAGCTGCCTGATGTGAGGAAGAAGTCCAAAAATAACGGAACGCTGGACTCCATGCCCTTCATATTCTACAAGTTGAGGGACGACGGGTAGGCTCTTGAAAACAATAATGAAGCTGGTAGAACTATAGTTCGATTGGGGAGGTACAACCGCTGCCCACACAATCCGCCGTGAAGCTTTTTATGTTTCCGTTGGAGAGCTGGGATTGCCGGGCACACTTACAGCGAGGCGACCGTCTGGGTTCTCAGGAGTAATGATAATCAGCGACATCAGCTAGGTGTCATGGCCTATATTGACCACTTAACATCAGGTGACCTGCACTTTCGTTTGCTACTCTTTTAACATAGAAAAAAAACATTGTTCTATGAACTGGTACCGAATGTTTTGTAATGTATGTCTGATGACGTATGCGCTGATATACTACGCTATGTGCAATGCCGACAGTCTCCGATTAAAGTATATGTTAAGGCACAGAAATTCTACTCTGGAGTTTACAGACATACATAATGTATATATAATATGTGTTACGATGTACTTGTAACACATATTATATAAACATAATTTTCTGCACTCATCTAAACTTTCACTACGCCAAATCTCACAATCTGTACGCGCAATAAGCGCTTAAAAAGGGGTGCAAAGTTTTCTCTTTACGTATGGAGACTCTTAAAAGCCAAGTATCAACGCATTCAAGGTACCGCACTGCGTACTTCGAGGACATGCCCTGGATAGGCACGTTCCAGTACCGCTTCAACGGGTTCCTGCGGCAGCCGGCCGACCACTACCTGCGCGCCTTCTATCTGGAGGAGTCCAGCAGCGGGAAGAAGTGGTGGAAGGGGACTCGGAACAAATACTGCATTGGCGACACTCCACAGTACAAGCTGATGCTCAACATTACTGACCAGGTGAGGCTCGAACACAGATACTGTCCCTATGAGACCTAATCCTTGTTAGCTGTTCATCTGAATAGTATACGTCAGGGCAGCGTGCTAAGTTGTGCTAATAATTATCGAGAAAAGATACAATATTATCCAATGTGTCATAAATTTCAAATGATCAGTATTGAAGCAATTCGTGTTTCAGTTCAGAGGTGCTGTTGCTGGGTACACTTACAGCGAAGGCGACCGTCTTCTCTCGGGAGTAATAACGCCTTTACGTAGGATGTCAAGTAGGACATCAGTCCTATTTGAGGTTAAATGTGAGGGTCCATGGGCTGTATGGTAGTACAATTAATATTGTAGTTTCATGCGTAAATATTAAGTATCACCGGGAGTTAATTACCTCCAAGAGAACAAGCCGGGGCAAAGAGGGAATCCACGAGACCCGAATAATCACCACCTATTTCTTCCTCTTTGTGGGGTCGTATGGCCTGAGAGGTTAGGCAAGGTTAAAACGTCACTAATACGTAAGTTTACGGTTTTCTTGCTTGGGAATTGCTATCTAGGATTCGTCTCAGTGGTAAGGATCCCATTGGGGCGTGGGCCAGTACAAAAAAAATATACAAAACTTTTATTCTGCCGTCCTTTAGCCATAATACTGTTACATACCAAAACTGCTTTTCGAGTTATGGCCAAAATAGAGGGTAGTTTTTTAAATTAGAACTACTTAATAACTAGACGTCGTATGCAAAAGTTTGAGGTATATAACATTGATTTAATACAACACATCAATTCATATTATACCTATTTTAGAAACCTCAAAATGTCGAAATCGGCTACATGTTGGATAACGGCATTGAAGCTTAACGGCAGCTTTGATAATGTTAACTTCAAGCAGGCGTTGGTCGAAACTGTAGCTAAACTATAAGAAGACTGCCGAATGACCGCGATTTATTCTATTTACTTTAACGAAGTAGATGGTCGTCACCACTCAGAACCCAAGTATATTCATAATTACAGGCAAACAACGTCACTATTTGTTAAGATACCCTCCTACCGTTTGACATCTTAATGTCAAGTGTGAGCCAATAATAACAGTTGCTAACACTAAACACGCTTGTTTCAGTTCCTGAATTTGGACGGCAAAAGATACTGTTTCACCTTTATAGCGGACATCACACACGACGACTTCAACATGATATCCACCGCCGACGACGACGTCGCCGAGTTCCTGCAGGCGTTCAAGGACTCCGGCCGGACTGAGAACACCCTGCTCATGGTCATGGGAGACCATGGACCTAGGTATACAAACATTACTTTATTTATTTATTATGTGAGAGGATTAACAGACGAACGTGCATGGACGATGTTAAGTGGTCACGGCAGCCCATGAACACCCACATGTAACCTCAAACAGGACGGAAGTCCCATATGAGGTCGTACGTGCATGCATTACTACTCCTGAGGATTAAAATGATTGCCTCGTTGTAAGTATGTCCGAGAACCGCACCTCACTAACCGAAACAAGAAGTTTCACGGCGGATTATAAAGGACGGCGGTGATACCTCCCAGATAAACTATAGTTCTACCATCTATAAAATATTAATTAAATATATTTTATAGCATGGAAGTAGCAATCCAGCTCGCAGCCAATCCGGCGGTAAGTGGTCACTGTCTCCCATGACATCTATTATCGATCTCAAATAAGATGATGGTCCTGTCTGAGGCACGAGCAGCCCCGCAGCTTGCATAGACTGTAACCGGTCTACAAAGTGAAGCAACGTTGGGCGCAGGCGGTCGGCAGTTGCAATGTGACTGTTAGAGGCTTCATACGCTTCCTTGCTTTGGAGGGCATGTTGAGCTGTCGGTCCCAATTTTTGTCATTGAATAGCAGTCGTTAAACCTTGTTAGCCTTGTCGGGGGCGATCTGAAATATTCGTTTCTCTGTATACGCATTGGAGACGCGTGGTGACGTATGCTCCAGGCCTCCCTGATTTGTAGGAAGAGACACGTGGTCGGCGGCGGCACATAACAAGTATTGCAACCAAGTCTGTCTGACTATGTTGGAACGCCTCGTATTAGTTTCTCAGCTTTAACCGCTCTTTAAACCAGAACACAACGGTTACCCCGCTGTTATGGGACAGGATTTTGTGTAACAGTGGTGCTTTCGCTGTAGAATCCTGAAGAGTTTTACCACCTTCATAATTAGATCCTAGAATGTATAATTTTAACACAAGTTATGTCAGTATCCGTGATGACATCTACATACCGAAGATACATAAAACACGCGCGTATTCAAATAAAACGTTGAGTCCAAATTTTATCTATGAAACACAGAAATACAGAGATTGGCCATTTTGTACAAACGGACATTAACATTTTTGTTTGTATAGATGTTGGGATTTGATTCCAGATACGCCAACGTGCGCGACACGATCCAAGGCAAGCTGGAGGAGCGGCTACCCCTGATGGCCATTCTGTTGCCCGACGCGCTGAAGAAGTCCCGGCCGCGAGCGCAGACCGCTCTGGAAGCGAACGCAGAGGTGCTGACGACCCCCCACGACATATACGCCACGGTGTTGGACGCTATCGAGCTGAAGCAATACTGGAATCCGTACAAGATTGCTGGCGCGGACCTCACCAGGGGACTGACGCTGCTGGAGACGGTGATTTTTCTTGTCTTTATTGGTAGAACTATATAGTTCGTCTGAATAGGTTCAACCGTCGCCCTCGCAATCCGCCGTGAAGTAATTCTTGTATTTCGGTTGGAGAGGTGTGGGCGTCGGGTATAGTTATAGCGAGGCGACTGGTTAAACCCTCAGGAGTAGTGATGCATCTAAGTAGGATTTCAAATAAGGCTACAGTCCTGTTCGAGATTAAATATTAGTGTCCATGGGTTGCAGTGGCCATTTAATATCAGGTGGCCTGTGCGCTCGTGAGATATTCTTCCAAGTATATAAAAAGAAAACTATTAATTGTTTTCATAGTTATAAATGTAACAACACACATGTGTATGTGCACATGCACTTCCGTACTTACATACACACAAATATGCACACACACAGTCACTCACGCCAAAAGCATTTACACAAGGCACATAAATTTGTTAATCGTAAAGCACAAAGTGGTGAATTCCTGTATCTTAACTGCAATTGGTCCCCAGATCCCGGCGGGGCGGTCGTGTAGCGAGGCGGGCGTGGAGCCGCACTGGTGCGCGTGCCTGGCCTGGCGCAATGTGTCGGACGCCGAGCCGCTGCGAGCGCGCGCCGCCGCCGCTCTGCTCGACTACATCAACTCACTCACGGAACCCGTCAGGTGATAGTCTGACACGTAGAGACAGACATCTAAATGATGAATTTAGATTTCTGTTCTGGATCTGGGTGTTTGTGTACTCGTCATATATGTGTTCACGATACGAACAATCCTAATGTGGGGTTATGGTAGCAAACATTATTATTATTATCGCTGTCCCACTGCTGGGTACAAGTCTCCTCACAGAATGAAAAGGATTAGACCATAATCCACTATGTTAGTCAAGTACAGATTGGTATACTTCAAAGCTTGAAGAACCTGCTTGCACTCAGGCATTCGGGTTTCCTTGCGATGTTATTTTTCACCGTTAAAGCGAGTAATAATTAATACGAACATCACTTTGAAAAATCATAGGCGCGTGCGGGATTCAAACCCGGACCCTCGGCGTGAGAGGCCAGAATCTTAACCACTAGTCTGTCACTACTTGTTATCATTATATAAAGAGTAATGTCCGTGCAGATCGAAGTGCGCGCTGCGCACGCTGACGTCCATCGAGTGGGTGATGCGGCAGCGGCCCAACAGCGGCGTGCTGTCGTTCGTGGCGGCGCGCGACGCCGACGGCTACGTGGGCAAGTTTGGCGACAAGCTGCAGCCCGCCCGCGAGAACTACCAACTCAAGGTACGCTAGACGTTATAAAGGAATTCATTGAAAACGCGTTTATTCCTAAATCACGGAGCCATAAGCAACCGTTCACGTCGTGTTCTAAGAGCGGACTGACTTGGGGCTGATGGAATTAACTTAACAAAGATCTAAGCTGAAGATTCAGTACGTCAGTCGTCAGTCTGTATGTGGTCAGCATAGCTGCGTTCAGAATAGAGGCGTAACAGCACGTCGGGACAAATTAAGGGATAATATTTAAATATTGTGGCGAATTTAAAATAGGAGAGTACATATTGGAACATATTAAGGTGTAAAGAAGTGAATGTTTGGGCAAATTAAGGGGTAGAAAAGTGAGCCTTGGGGAGATTAAAGATAGATAAGTGTATATTATGAAAAATTAAAGGATAGAAAGGATGATGCTGCAAAGTATTAAGAAGTATATCCTTAGGAAAATTAAACGTTGCTATAAATGAAAAGTATAGAGCATATTAAGGTAAATGAAGGTTAATGAACTTATTAGGGTAAATAAAGGGTAAAGATATTGAGGTAAATAAAAGGTAAAGAAGTGAATATTGACAGCTAATTAAGGGGAAAATCTGCAAATTGGTAAAAATTAATGTAATTGAGTTTATTGGTATTCATTCATTGAGGGCATAGAAGTACTTATGGGAGAAAACTGAAGGCATACAAGTGAATTGTGACAATTGAAATGTGATAAAACGTATTGATTTTAATTTTTAAATAAGTTTATATTAGTATAAATTAAATGTAAAGAATCGGAAATTTGTTAAAATGTAGGATAATTATTTACGCATACTCATTTCATTGAAATTTACTAAAGATGTAGGCAAATAGGTAGTACAAATAGGTGATAGGATTATACTTCGCTCGGGGAGGTCGCAGCGTCCGTCCGATCTCACAATCCGCCGTGAAGCAGCTCTTGTGTTTCGGTTGGAGAGGTGCGGTTGCCGGGCACATATAGCGAAGCGACCATCTTAGTCCTCAGGAGTAGTGTACGTACCGTGTATATGCATCTACGTACGACCGCAGATAGCACTTCAGTCCTGTTTGAGTTTAGATGTGGATTTATATGGCCTGCAGTGTCTTAACATCATGCGGCCTGCACGCTCATTTG
>DWKL01002902.1:0-12096 GCA_018249415.1 Phareas burnsi | reverse complement strand
AATAAATTGTTTTATTTTTACCAGAGCTATAAATATGTATTTAAAAAATCATATGTAATCATATAGTATTATAAAATATGTCCTACAAATAAATAAGTGCATACATTTTTTTAAAGTGTATCGTAAATATCTTTTTGTGCCTTCTACATAATTTCCAAATTTGCGGAGTCACTTCAGAAAATTACGTCATTAACAGAGGTTTTTGCCTTATGACTTTTCTCTCTCGTTTTTTTTTGCCCTTTCCTATTTTCTTGTATTCTATTTTTATTATATTATTCATCTTATTTAACATAACAATGCTATGTGCAAGTATTTACAATTTTGTAAGTTACAAAATGTTTAGTAAAAGTGGACATATCACAGTGGACATCTTTACAGTCAGATTTTACATGTGGTTATGAAATCACTGGGTAGATTTGATACAGCTCTCAACACATAACTACAGCTATACGATGAGATATATATACCAACGGCAATATAAATATCACACTTTACATTTCGTGTTAAGGTTTGAAGAATTATTTAAAAAAATAATTATTTTAAGATAAGTCACTTCCATAAGAACAATTATGTATAAATTATTCATGTTACAAATAAATGCGCTGTTTTACGCAAAGCAGAAAAGAACTTAACTGGGTAAGTATCCTCCGCATTCAAATATCTGCTCAAAAATGAGAGTCCTAATTACATTGACGTTTTGATTACTAATTAACCCAAACAAAGCGGGTTGTGTTTTAAAACTAGTATTTTTAATTTAAATTGTATGTTAAAACTTGTATACATATATTACTAGATTTAATAATATACATTTACATAATACAAAATCTCTATATTATATAACATCAAATGAAATGCTTTAACTGCCTCAGAAACCCATTTCATTATCCACCCATTCCAAATCCTTGCGCCTTGAGCGCGCTGTTAGTTTAGGACTGTCTCAACTAACCGAATCAACGGTAACTAACTTTTAATTAAGGCAATTAATTAACCCTTTGATATGTGCTTTCGTAGCTCAAAGTCATGCAGAGATGAAACTGACCGTAATTAGAATTGACTTATTTATCTAATATAGACTTAGGGTAGATACTTACGAGTTTCACGACACTCCGACTTTATGTCTGATCTCGGCATTCTTTTAAAAACAACTCTTGGTGAAACATATTATGATGATATTTCTCAGTCTTGAATTTCTAGAAAGATTTCGCTATGTACTTAACTAACATTTTTATATTATGTAACGAGTACTCACGATTTGCGGTTTTGAATTGCCTATACTTCAGGCAATTAAAAACCGCAAATCGTGAGTACTCGTTACATAATATAAAAATGTTTAATTTCCGCGATAACATTAGCTTAAAATCATACTTAACTAACGTTTTTACAGCATAGAAGGAGCATGCGGTTTACCTAATGATAAGTGAGCACTGCAACCCATGGACATCAGTAATAAACTATAAATATAAACTTTTCTATAGATGGTAGAACTACAGTTTGTCTGGGGAAATATTACCACCGCACTTACAATCCGCTTTGAATCAACTCTTGTGTTTAGATTGGCGAGGTGTAGTTGTCGGATACACTTACAGAGAAGTGACGATCTTAGTCCTCAGGAGTAGTAACATATCTAAGTATGATCTCAGATAGAGATTCAGTCCTGTTTAACACGTTGACACGGCGCTAATGTTAATGTTTCAAAGTAGAAATAAGTTGGGCTGTGGTTCCAAGCTGAATCACGAAAGGTTCTACAATCTTAAAACCTAATTACTATTGAATCCAGTAGCTTTGTGAACTCAAATAAACAAATATTATTTATTCTTTTCTCATATTAATGAAAATATACTGTTCGTAACCATACCAGTATTTTGTAGTCACTGCTGAAGTTTGAAAACATATCATACCTCTTTTACACCTCGTCCATAAACCGCATCACCCTGTATGGTGTTATATTGAAGCGCATTTTCCACGCGCATCAAACTGTGAAACATCGCGCATAATCTATTAATGCGACGACATAACCATTATGTTATTAATAATGGACCGCTCGAGGACCGATAACCATTATGCTATACTTATGAAGAGCGTAAGGGCATAATCATTATGTTGTTATTAGCGCATATTATGAGCATAATCCCTTGTGAATAGGCTGTTTAGAGCTTAGTATGTTTGTATGCGTGTATTGGGAAAATATTTAAGAAAAGTATTCGATTTGAACGCATTTTGTTTCATTCTATATGATATGCTTGCTGGTGAAATACCTATCATACTGATTTACTTAAATACACAACATTATACGAGGTACTCGTCTTAATTTGGGTTTCCGTGGGTGCCAGTGATCATATAATATCGTGGGCTGCGCACTCCGTTGCTAAATTTCTCATATAAAAAGATGACAGCCTAATGGTAAGTACCCAGCCTCTCGCGTTGGGGTTCGGGGTCCGAATCCCGCACACACCTCTTTTTTTCAAAGTTATGTGCATATTAGAAATTAATTATTACATGTTTTTATAGTGAAGGAAATCATCGTAAAGAAAGCTATGTAGGTTTCTCGAGAACTCTCAGGCATGTGCCTGAGAGTTCTCGAAGGTGTGTAAAGTCCGTAGTACGCACTTGGCCAGCATAATGGATTATGGCCCAACCTTTCTGATTACAGGAGACGCGTGCACAGAATTTCGATATTAATGGGTTGATGATGATGAGGATTGTGAAGTAAGATATAATTGAATAGTCATAAGGCTGTTGAGGCCTTAGTAGATAGCAAAGTCACCGCACTATAGACATCTGTAAACGATATCCAAAGTTAGTAAAAATATCCGTATTAGAGCATATGCATATTATTCTCCTGTTCTATCTATTGTCTTTGTTGTAATACTGTTGTATTTATAAATAGACTTAGCGATAAATCAGATGAACCTCCTGCAGAAAAGTGGTCACCGTCACTTGGATATTTGCACCACCGGAGAAGTCTCTAGCATCGCCGGTTTTGAAGAAGAGTATTTTTTGAACATTTTTTTAAATAATTTTTCGTACTTCAGTCGGTTTATTATTAGTGTTTTTTGAGGAACTTTATTTTGCATCTTGTTCTAATTTTATTATTAGATTTATTTAAAAAAAAACATATAGATTACGTCATCTTCATCATTATCATCAACATCCAACCGGACATCCAGCGTGAGAGGGCCGAATTTTAACCACTAAGTTAACACTGCTAAATTACATTCTATTAACCATTCTTATTTTTTAGCTATTACTCTGTTTGTAAGTGCTTATCTTGAAAACGGCTTCAATTGACAAGACTTTTAATTGAAGGGACTTTACAAGGATTCACATAGATCGCTTCTTAACTCTAACTTAAATTACCTAGGGCGGTTGCTACATCAGTAAATTTCAATTAAGCTATGTAACATTATTTCCTTTGAAGACTTGCTAATTGAAGACATCCACCGCGAGATGGAATATTATGGAGAGTGCGGTGGAGTGTCTTCCGCAGCGGATTAAAAACTGATGAGGCGTCGGCGCTCCCGGAAAATGAAGAAATGCACTCGGCTTCCTTCGGGAGCTCGTTGCAAGTGAATACAAACAAAAATATACGCCTTGCTACTGTACTAGTCTTCCGCCCATGACCTTGTCGCCCCTTGAAGAAAACATTTCCATTGACCCCTTGAGTATATAAAATCCATGGGTCAAAGATATTAAGCTACAACTATAGTTCTACTAACCCTAACTTGTTCAACCTTCAACCCATTAATGTCGCACTGCTGGGCACTAAGATGGACGCCTCGCTTGTAAGTATACTTGATAACCACACTTCTCCAACCGATACACAAAAACCGCGTCACAGTGGATTATAAGGGGGTCAATGGAACCTTCCCGGTCGATTTATAGTTCTACCACATGTAATTGTTGAGCCTATAGAGGCAGTATTCCAGACAGTATCCCTTCTTCAGAGAAGATCAGTACTGACCAGGGCAGATAAAGAGTTGACGTCGATAGTTCTATAACCCTGCTGCCCGCCCACCGCGCGCCCGCCCTGCGCGCCGGCACAATGAGTGAATGCCGTTAATCGCGTTAAGTTTTCCATTTCCAGTCTCCGTCCTCTCTCGATTTCATTTCGACTCATAATTAACAAGTCTCCTGGCATTCTGTTGTTTGTGGAACTCGACGAATATTTTGACTATAATTATTGCCATAACACTAAACATCATAGACACTATTTTTCTTAAGATTGCCAGATAAATGTATATTTCACATTTTAGTATTAGCGCTGACATCACTTAGGGGAAGTACCACCGCCGCCCTCTAAATCCGCCGTGAAGCAGTTTTGTGTTTCGGTTGGAGAAGTGTGATTGCTGGGCCTACTTACAGCGAGGCGACCATCTTCTTCCCCAGGAATAGTGACACATCTACATACGACCTTAGATAAAACTTAGCTTTGTTTAAAGTTAGATGTGAGTATCCATGGTTTGCACTAAACACTCAACATCAGTTTGTCTGCATACTCGGTTAATACTTTTCAAACATAGGCACTATTTTCCAAAATAATGTCAGTTAAATATATATTTCACATTTTCGCTTTAGCCCTGATATTTTTACTACATTTTTGGGACTAATCAGAACAAGTTGTTTTAAATTAAGAATAAAAATTAGGATAAACAGAGGTATAATTTAATTATGATATGTTCGAAGAATAGCACGCAATCGCAATGCACGTCACCTAGTGTTAGGTAACTTGAAATGTGGTAGAACTTTAGTTACTTCGGGGAAGCACCACCGCCGCCCTCATAATCCGCCGTGAACCAGTTTTGTGTTTCGATTGAAGAGGTGCTGTTGCCGGACACACCTACAACAAGGCGACCATTTTATTCCTTAAGATTAATGCCGCATCTACATACGATACACTGATAAAACTTAATTTTTTTTAAAGTTAGATGTAGCCATGGTCTGCACTAAGTATTTAACAGGTGGCATACACGCTGGTTTACTACTTTCAAACATAACAAAAAAACGGTGGTCCCTGCTGTCCATGGACACCCACATATAACCTCAAACAGGACTGAAGCTCTATCTAGGTGCGTACGTACACGAGCCGAACGTAGAATCCTCTGCGTGGCAGACCGCTGTGGTAACCGTCCATAAAATACTTCACTATTGACAATTCTATTAATTTCTCTAATGGTACTTAACTTCAAACGATATCAGCCGGGTTGTATGAAAAAACTTTAAAGGTATTTCCTGGTACATATCAGTCCGTACTTGAATGCTGTCTTTCCGTTGTACAATGTATCACTATACTATTGTCATACACTTAATCTGCTTTGCGCAACGAGAAACATCGCAATACACAAATATACATATACACTCACTTTAATTATACACGGAAATGTAAACTTTATCTCGATGTAACAGAATTTCGATTTTAGCTAATACTTGTTAGTAAACATCTATGTTTGGTAATCCCTGTTTAATAATACTTTTGTGTAACCGCCAAAGCATTGGTACAATATTAATAATTCAAAAAAAAATTTAAGAACCCAAAATCCACACACTAAGGTATATATTGCTTTGTTTGTTATTCTCACAAGTGTTTGTTACATTTGGCGATGCGGTCATTGTCAAAGGGCGTTACATTTCACACAAAAGTGTTTTGTTTGTTTGCGCAAAATCTCGAGTGTGAGTGAGTATTGTGTTGTGCAAAATGTTTGCAAAACACGAGACCTTAACAATTTCGGAGATTAAAACATATAAAGCCGTCGGTCTGTCTTTGTGTCAATTCATCCCGAAGATAGCTTTAGATCCGCTCGTGTAAGTTTTTAGTACATTTCTTAAGGAACGTGAAAGACTTCATCTTATAAAGATGCCGGGATAGTAATATGTTTTTGAAAACTAAGTTTATAAATTATAGTCACTAAGCAGTGATAGCCTTGTGGTTAAGATAGCCGGCCTCACACGTGGGAGGTTCGGGGTTCGATTCCCGCATTCACCTTTGTATTTTCGAAGTTATGTGCGTATAAGAAATTAATTCTCACTTGCTCTAACGGTAAAAGAAAACATCGCAATGAAACCTGCATGCCTGAGAGTTCTCTGTAAAGATGTTGAAGGTGAGTGAAGTCTAACATATCACACTTGGCCAGCGTGGTGGACTATAGCCTAACCCTCATTCTATCTACTTGGTCGCACCATCATGGTCTTTCAGGTACAATTATGGGGAACATCAAATTTTAATTTTTGTCCTTTATGAAACACGATTGGTCTTACATACCAGTTGTGTGTCGACATATAGGAGACATTTTTGACATTCTGACATGTACCCGGGGCCTGATGTTTCGCTTGAGCGGTATCAAATCACTGCACAGCGGAACATCTAGACGACCCAAATGTGAAGCACACGGAGTCGATGCGGACTATATTGTATGTTGTACATATTAGTAAATAACACTGGAAATCATAGGCATAATAAAATAAAACCCTTATTCTATGAGGAGACAAGTGCCCAGCAATGGAATATGATGATGATTGGTTGATGATGAAGTATCTATTGTATATGACAAGGACTTGGGTTTTATTTAAATTCAGTTCAAATTTTGGGAGGTTTTGTTGTTAATGACTTTGATATGTACCGGAAGGCGGCTGCCTCGAAAGATATCGCCGGCGCCGGAAGCAATAATTGTATTTTGGTTGGTGAGGTGAGGTTGCCGTGTAAACTTACAGCGAGTCGGCCATCTTAATCTTCCAGAATAATAACGCATCTACGCACGACCTCAGATGGAATTTCAATAGTGTTTGGGGTTGAATGTGACTGAATGTTGTTCAATTACAGTTTGCTCAGCGTATCCGATTTAAATTCAATCAGTCGAATATATTATAATTAATATCCATTGTATGAATAAAATCTCTTAAATAATTTTGGAATAGAGTTGATAATTTAGAAAGACTGAACAGATTTTCATCAAATATACTTAAGCACCGTTGCAATGAAACGGACTTTAAAATAAAAAAACAATACACATTCAAACCGATTCATCGATCAGTTTGAGAGCTAAGATGTAATAGATATAAACTTCAAACTTATAACACTCCCCTTCTTGCGGAGGTCAAAAACCAGGACACAACAGCGGACCGACGTTTTCAGAACCATAAACATAAGGCAGAAACAGATACAGCGGTGGTAACGGCTTAACGAACCATCGAGAGTTAACTATTCAATAATACAGTTCTAATAGAACCATAAAACTCTACAGGAGCATCAAATACTTTTGTACTATGATTACAGATACTAACAAGGAGTTAAGTAGGAGATGTAGAGTCCCCAAACCCAATCCGAAAGCGATTAAGCAACAAACATTCCAATCTCTTCGCAAAACAAAACTAATTCCGAGCGAAACGCCGCGAATCGCTAGCGAATAATCGCTTGCCAATTAAACTTGCTTATTTCCTTAATTCTGAGCAATCCTACGCTTAAAAAGCTTTCCATTCCATGTGCAAACTTACATTGCAAAATGAATTCTACATCACGACAATAAAACTCAAAAGGATTTGTCGTATGCGCCAAGAATCCAGCTGATTTTGCTGCCAAGTATATGCAAAGGAGTTTTAAGCTTAAATGAGGGTATTAGGGTTGAAATTGGCGTGTAAGGCAACGATGAGCAGAGGTAAATGGGAAATTGTGAGCTAACTCAACGACGACGGAATAAAACAACTCTTTGCGCTAATAATGAGAAAGTATGCACAGTGTAGCTTGGTTACAGAGGGTTTAAGGATACAACTAATTATAAAGATATAAAAGTATGAAAGTTATATTCATAATTAGTTAATTATTAATATAACTTACTGATATTACATAAAATTTTCACTGACAAGACGTAATTTTGTTTGTTAAAAACATTCGCATCTAACCTTAAACAAGACTTCAATCCTATTTCGTACGTACATGTGTTACTACTCCCGAGGACTAACATAGTTGTCTTGCTCGGAAGTATACCTGACAAAATCGTTTTCCTACCGAAAGGCAAAAATGACTTCACTGAGGACTTTAAAGAAAGTTAGTACCTTCCCGACCGAATTGTAGTTCCACCATCCATTAAATAATTAATACATACAAACCATATGATTTAAAGTTAATATTGTCGTTGAAATTAAACATTTTAATCGTGTAATGTGTTTATGATATTCAGTTTTTTAATTGCCGATATTTCGATCCATGTGCATGGATCGTGGTCACGGCGAAACTGCGGTAGTGGGGAGAAACTATTGACATGCACTAGTACCTATACCTTATAAAAATGTGCAGACATTACAATCCGCAAATTAGTTACACATTTGTTGTTTTTTTTATAATCTGGGAGTACCAAATGCGTGGACACTCGTTTCATGTTAAATGGGCTCTATCGCCACTTGGGACCTGTAATGTACTCTATATAAAACTAGGTCCTAGCTGACGCATGAGTTGTTACAGAAAATTAAGAGAGAATGCCCTGAAAAGGTACTTCTGCACTACCACTCATTTCAAACCAGAACACAGAAGCGCTGTTGCCAGTAGTAGAAACGGAGATGGTAAAGGTGCCGTTGCAGGCAAACGTTAAAGAATTTTCAATTTAAAAATATATGATATATATTATGTTGTAAATTTAAAATGCATCTCAAATACTACAAGAGTATGTCTTCATTTAATTACATAACTTGACTTCACTACTAACACTGGACTCCTTTTCTCTTCAGGTGTTAAGATCCTTACTTAAATTTGTCAAGTCTTCATAATGATTCGGCGCAATTAGAACTGCGAATTGACTCCAAATTAATCTAATTAACCTCACGTAAAATGCTGTTGAAATCGAATCTATCGTCGTACGTACAGAAAAAGTCAATTCTTAGATTAAATACTCATTAAAAAAAATACAGATTCTGTTCCCGTATTACTCTGTGGTGCCGGTGAACAGAATCAAACGGCAAACGCTAACTAAGTGCTTATTGAGGATGCACTGTACTCACGAAGCTATGGATTGGCTGAAAATCTTTAGAAGCTTTGTTGATAATACGTTACCACCAACCATCATCATCGACCCACAAATATTCTAAAATAAGTATATTTTGTATTGCATAGAAATAGTAAAAGAACATTTTTATGGACCACCTGATGTTTAGTGGTTACTGTAGCCCATAGACACCCACATTCAACCTAGCAGCACTAAAAAAATAACAGCACTAAAGTCGTATCTCAGAATATGTTACTACTCCTAAGGACCAACATAGTCGCTCCGCTGTAAGTATACATGATAACCACACCTAACTGAGACATATGAATTGTTTCTTAGCAGATTATAAGGGCAGCGGTGGTACATCCTTAGTCGAACTATTAGTTATATCTATTAATAGCATGTAATTAATCTGATATATACCAACCCCAAATAGGATTGAAGGGCTATCTGAAGCCGAACACTGATGCGTTACTACCCCTGCGTATTGAGTTGAAAAGTTGAGAAAGTGTCGCTCCTGTACCACATTCAAGCCAGAACTCAACACCGTTTAACACTCCTAACATAAGTGTAGCGGTTATGCCTCTGAAGTCAAGAGTTTGTGTGAAGGAATAAAAACATCCGAACTCCAATGACCACTACCATATTTCCACCGTCTTCCAATTATGGGTAGAGGCCTGTGACCAGCTGTGAGATATAAAAAGGATTGCAGCAATTATTCTTAAGTCTTATTAATCTATCAATCCGCGTTTGGCCCTTATCATTCTGAGAAGAAAACCTTATCCAGCAGTGGGACAGTATTTGGTTGACGATGATGATTGTTATCGCTTTGCTCAAGTGTATATCGCTTTGCTCAAGTATACGTCTTAATTTAAATGACTTGGCTCATCTTTTAGTATACATTTGTGTAATTGTTTGATTGTACTAGTGTTCACTTTGTTATTGCAATTTGCAAATAAATTAATTCTAATTATATATATCTAGTGGGCCATGATTTAAGAGATATGTTAGTCTTTGATAAGGTTACCAATATAAATTTTCCATTCATAAAATATACTTAAACGATTAAGAACAGCCAATCCACGACAGATTCACAATCTAAGCAAAAATCGAAAAGATTATGAGGCGCAAATGAGAAATATGCCGTCAGGTGAGCATGGCCACCGTAATAAACTGGATGGTCTGGTTGCTGATTAAAGCTATGATGTGTCACACTCATACACACACAGACACACACACGCACACACACACACACGCGCGCACACACACAGAGACACATACTCATACATTCACCATACATCTGTATCATAACCTATTTTATTTATCATATTAATAGTATAGTTTTATTTTAGTATTTATTAAATAAATAAACATTTATTTTCATTTAAACTCTTAATTTTAGTTTATATTTTTATCTATATTATACGTTTTAGTTGAAAACAGCTAACTGAATGCGGCGACACACACAGACATTAAGTATTGCAGCTGTTCACGGGCGTACATTGTATGTTTTATGTTATTTTGGTCAATAAAAATCTTGAAATACTTAAAGATAGTAGAACTCCGTATGCGTCCATTGCAGCAGATCCCCGGTATCAATCTACCTTATATCAATATTTGCGATGTCCTGACCCAAAGGGTTTTCGGCCGACATACTTTTCATAGCATAGAAGTAGCAAAGAAGCATGCACTGATTGAAGATAAGTGGTCAATGTCGCCAGTGGACATCTAAACTAAAAATACGACTTAAGTCCTGTCCAATCCAAGGTTTACAGATGATTTATTATCCTAGAAGACGCTCCGTGTCTTTTCCTTACTATACCCTGCAAACCAAAACACAGCAGCGGTTCATACTTTTGTTATAAGATAGAAATGTGTATAAATAGATGTTACCACATCTAGAGAATTATGTCGTTACTTGTAACCTCACTGTTGATATAAGATAGAAATATATGTATAAATATATGTTACCGCCTCTAGAGGACTGTGTTCTTAACTGTGACCTCGATGGATTCACCTATTTCGGATTTCGTCTCCGGATAACCATGATTAGATAGTACACCACGCCAAGTCCGTTTTGGTCTCACAAACACTTTCGAGAACTTTTACGAACAACTTTCAGACACGTAGTGTCCTCACGATGTTTTGTGTCACAGTTAAAGTGTGTGACCATTTCACTCACAGTTATGTACACTACGAAAAATTTGTCATAATGCCTGTACCACAATCTTGCTTCGTATCGCGTGTACGTGGAATTCGAATCACGGACCACCAGCGTGAGAGGCCATAGTTTTATCACTGCATGTGTATATTTAGTAAAAAGTTGTGTTTTTCTTTGTCCCGCATGAACTGGGTCGTTTGGTGTCCGGAGCGCGCTTCCCGCGCGGGCGGATACTCGTCAGAGCAAGGCAACACATCACACAGTTCGTTTGCTAATTGTAATGTCATTGGACATGCGTATTTTGATTGCTGGTATTTAATTATTTCTTATTGCTTTGCAAGCTTTGAAGCTTTCGGCATGGGTATACATGTTTGAAAAGTATCACACGGACGTGTGGGCCATTTGATGTGATGCAACTGCAAACCATGGACTTGCAAATCTAACCTCGAACAGGACCGAAGTCCTATCTTTTTTTTTCAAAGAGTAGCAAACGAGCGTGCAGACCACCTGATGTTAAGCGATCGCTGCAGCACATGGACACCTACATTTAACCCTAAACAAATCTGAAGATCTGCTTGAGGTCGTACATAGATGTATCAGTACTCCTGAAGACTAAGATGGTTGCCTCGAAGTGTTCTCGGCAACCGCAAAAATATCTGTGGTTGTCTGAAAACACATTACTCCTGGAGACGCTATAAATGTACCCGGCAATCACACTTCTACAACCGAAACACAAGAATTATTTCGCTGCGGATTACGAGCGGCAATGTTACCACATCGGACGAACGACATTCAGCTACTCATTAAGGATCTTTTTAATTCCCCTAAATAGGATTGAAGATAACTCAATAGGTGGTAGAACAATCGTTCATCTGGGGAAGTACCACCGCCGCCCTCACAATCCGCCGTAAAACAGTTGTTGTGTTTCGGTTGGAGAGGTGCGGTTGCCAGGCACACATATAGCGAGGC
>DWKL01002901.1:0-12098 GCA_018249415.1 Phareas burnsi | reverse complement strand
AAATTTTTGATGGTTAAATTTTGTCTCATTAAAATAAATGATTGTTATAAAAAAAAAAAAAAAGATGAAGACCAAAACTGGATGACATTTTTTTTTACATTTGAATTAGTGACTAAGACACGATTTTGTACTTTCACATCTTTTGTATTTGATTGAAGTTTACAATTTTTCACATCATATACTTGTCATAACAAAGTAAAAAAAGTAATGTTTTATATTTCTCGGCAACTTCAATCTCGTCTAATATATCGTTAGCAAAAATCGCTTTAATGCAGTCCATTCAAAAATAACCTTAAAACTTGTACGCAAACGAATGTAAGCATAACTTTTCAGTGCTAACCATAAAGCAATTACTGAACTTTAAAATAAAAATTCTTACCCAAGTGGCTCTTTCTACTTAAGTACCCAATTTTACTTCTTTATAAATACGGGCATTACACTAGTGTGTTACTTACATCCACCCGTCGGGTGGAGCGGCGGGGTTAGTGCGCGGCCCCCGCGCCGGTGGCCAGGTCCACGGCCAGCACAGCAGCGGGGGCGGCGCGCCCTCAGCTTCGCCGGTGCCGCCCGCCGCGGCGACGCCTCTCGCGACGCACCTGAGGACACGAAAGCACGACACGATGAGTTAGCGATTGGAGATTTGGTCGTCGAGCATAATAACAGCAAGGCGACCGTCTCAGTAGTTCTCCGTAGTGACGTATCTACGACGACGACGACAACAACACGACGACACACACACACACGACGTCGAATAGGACTTCATTCCTGTTTGAGTTTGGATGTTGGTATCCATATCCTGACCACTGAGTGACCATTTAACATCAGGTGGCCTGTTCGTTCGTTTATTACTCTTCAGATTCATTAATATTCAAGAGATAAATGGTAAAATTATAGTTCGTCCGTGGTAGTACCACCACCGCCTTTATAATCAGCTGCAAAGCAGTTTTTGTGTTTTACTTGGAGAGGGTCGAGTGTCGCACACTCAGGAACAGTGACGCATCTACGTACGACCTCAGATAGGACTTCAGCCCTGGTCGAGGATAGATGTGGGTGTCTTAGGGGTGCAGTGACAACTTAACATCAGGTCGCCTGCGCCCTCGTTTACTACACTTCTCATATAAATAAGTACTTCTGTTGTAACGCTCTTGACAGAGCACGAGCACAGCCTACACGCTACAGTTGCACGGCGCCACCTGTCAAGCCAATGAAAGCGTGTCAAGAGCAACGTACCGCCCCAACGTCCCCGTCGGCCCAGCGTTCGTACGCGCGCTCTCGCTTCAGCCACTCCTGGTACTTGTACCACCACTCTTCCCACTTCACGTAGTCGCTCAGCGTGAGACCTGCAGACGAACGGACAACATTACTATTATACTATTACATATGTAGGTTGAATTTGTAACATTTCTTATTTTTATGGTTAGATGTGGCTGCAGTGACAACATAACCTCAGGTGGCTAGCACGCTCGTTTTATCATCAACACATTAATGTCCCACTGTTGGGCACGTGTCTCCTCCCAGAATGAGAAGGACTAGGCCACCCCGCTGGCAAAGTGCGGATTGGCCGACTTCACACACCTTCAAGAACTTTATAAAGAACTCTCATATGTATAGGTTTCCTCACGATGTTGTCCTTCACCATTAAAGCAAGTGATAATTAATTTAATATGCACATAACTTCAAAGAATAATATAATTTATTAATTCAAAAATGAATGGAGTGTGCGGGATTCCAACCCCAGTGTAAGGCAGGAATCTTAACCAGCAAGCTTGACATTCTAAGGCGCAGTACAAGTAGTAGGTGTATTGTAGTGGAAGGCGTAAAATTGTACATTGTCCTCTTATCGCTGAACCTATTACTGTTCCATTTCAAGTCTATTCTGAGAATGAACCCATTTTTAAAACGCTTTCTACACTCATAGCCCCAAACTAAGACTCCCTTTGTCGTAGATCCCATGGACAGATACAAAGACGAAGGCACAAATACCCAGACTCAGTACAGAAATCTAAACTATTTAGATGTCTACCTAGCCGGGAATCGATTCCGGAACCCTTTGCATGTCAGACCGGTATAATAACCTGTGCGCCACGAGGTTTGACAATTATTGTCCTTGATCTCCTCTTAAAATTACCTCACCCTTATTAGTACGTTGGAGTCACTCACCCCTAAGATAACCACGCTTCTTGTAGTAGTCATAGCGAACCCTGACGTCGTCCCAGGACGGCAGACCGCCCGGCGCCGCGGCCAGCAGCTCCTCGGGGTAGCTGCCAACCGGGGCCGGGTCGAGACTTCTGTTGGGAGATAGAAAAATGTTAGGCGATAGTTCTTTCACGATTTTATGCTTTGATAATTGTGAAGTTCATGTTGAGCTGTTGTAAGAGGAAGAGGAAGAAAGTGGAAAAAGAGAGAGGGGAGAGATGTGAGAGAGGAGGGAGAGAAGAAAGAGAAAGAGGGAGAAGAGAATGAGATAGCATAATCAAGTTACTAACGGGTAGTCGGCAGCGGGTGCGGAGACCTCCCCTTCCACGGGCCTTTCGGCGTCCCTCTCGATGCGCACGTGCAGTGTGGCCTCGCGCCGCGTGATCCGCATGTTCTCGAGGCGTGCGGATCGGTCCGCGGACCACTGAGCCATCTTACCGAAGCGCTCGGAGAGGGTCAGCCTGGAGAACAAAAACTTTTTTTTATTTTTGTACAGCTTGTGTTTGTTGTTTGTAGGCCGCCTCTCCTAATCGGCGCCACTCCAACTGTGGCATTTATCAGCTTGACTGCTAATATTCCAAACAATCCAACCATGCAACTGGAAATACAACAAATATTTCCCGCAATTTAGGAGCGTACGCGAACGCCAGTGGCGCCGAGGTGTTTTGCCCGAGCGGGATAACAATTTGACAACCTTGGTGTTGTCCCGCTCTGGCGTAGCGCCGGCAAAAATACAATTAGGGCGTCTGGCCGCAGTCTTACGTATGTTTAAATGCAACAGACCATAAGCGTGCGAGCCGCACGTGCTGCGCGTACAATAAAACACGACGTATATGTTTGCCGCAGTCAACGGATTAACGTCAGCCAAATTGTAAAGCGAAGTATCCGTTCTCGGGATCAGTGTGTCGACGGTTACGCTACCTCTGTGGCTGGTGGTCGCTGGTGGCGTCGCTCTCGCTCTCGCTGCCGCTGTCGTTGAGCGCGGCCGCAATGGCGGCGGGCGACACGCCACGCGACCGCCGCCTCTCGCCCTCGCGTTTGATGCGCGCGGCGGGCAGCGGCGCCGCTGGCCGGACCGCCAGCTGGCTGCGTTGCCACTCCAGCACCTGGATCAATCATGTAACCCTTCATCGCGGCATCATTACACGCACGACAGTAGAAAAAACCGCCATGTGAAGCGGCGGCAACGTAGGTATTCCCTGAAAACTCTGCTTGTAAGGTCATAGAACTACAGTTCGTTCGGGAAAGCACCCACCGTAAAGCAGTGTTTATGTTTCGGTTGGTGATGTGCGGTTGCTGGGCACTTACAGCGAGGTGACTATCTTAGTCCTCAGGAATAGTGAAGTATCTACGTACGATCTCAATGTTCGTCTGGTGGGCATGGGTGTACAATCAGAATGAGAAGGTTGGCCAAGTGCCGATTGGTACACATCACACACGTTCAAGAACTTTACAAAGCACTCTCAGTCGTGTAGGTTTCCTCACGATGTTTTCCTTCACCATTAAAGGAAGTGATACTTAATATCTAATACACACATGACTTCAAAAATGTGTTTGCGGGATTCGAACCTCAGGCCCTTATGGTGAAAGGACGGAATCTTAACCATAGGCTATCTATCTATCACTGATTTTTACTAATGCTCCATCCGTGTTTTTGGCATTCTGGTACCGTACATACCTTCTCCTCTCTGCTTCGCTTGCTCGCTTCTCTCGCCTTCAAAAGCTCACGCGTCGGTTGCACTGCGCGGGGGGCGTTTGGGGGAGGAGGTCGCTTCACTCTGCCCGGGGACGGAGAGCCACGGGGCCTGAACATAATAATGATTTCAAGGTGGTAGAACTTCTTATCAACTGAAATAACACAAGTTTGCCTACTTGCTTCTAATGACCATAGATTTATTGTAAGTAATATTTTTTTATGTGAGAAGAGTAGCAAACGAGGGAGCAGGCCACTTGATGATAAGTGGTCACTGCTGCCCTAAGACACCCACATTTATCCACAAACAGGACTGAAGTCCTATCTGAGGTTGTACATAAATGTATTACTACTCCTGAGGATTAAGATGACCACCTCGTTTGCAAGTGTATCTGGCAACCACACAGCTCCAACCGAAACGCAAGAACTGTTTCACGGCGGATTACGAGGGCGATGGTAGTAGCTCCTGGATGAACTATAGTTCTGATTTGAAATGTGTGGTAAAACAGAGATACACAAGGCATTCAAACTTAGTTCTCACGGATAGCATAACATCTATGGCCAATAGGAATATATTGGAATTTATCCTCATACCCAGGTTTCTTCGGTGGCAATGGAGCTTTCTTAACTTTGGCAGAGCAGACCGAGCAGGACTCATCTGAACAGCTGCTCGCTGAAGAACCGGAACCCGATGACTGTGGACAAATCAGTAATGTTATTATTATTCTCCTATTGATGTTCCATAGGCCTCTTTTGCTGATGGAAGGATTAAGACCATTATATTTGCAGAGTTACAGGAGAACCATGGAATCTGGTAGGCGCGAAACTTCCGTATGCAGTTGCTAGTTGAGTTTGTGACCTAACTCTAATTTATAACTTACCTTTCTAGGGTCTGGCGGGCTCGGAGGACGGACCCCGCGCGGCGGGGGCGGAGGCCGAGTGCGGCGGGGGCGGGGGCTCGGGCGACGGCGAGGACTGCGCGCCGGGCTTCGTCTACGGATAGCAACAACAATTATAATGATAATATCGCACATATAACAGAACAACGACGTAAAACTATAATTTTTCAGAACTAAGTTCATTAATAATTCACAAAGTACACGTAGGACGCGAACACGTCGTGTCCGTTTATATCCGTATGCATCATCCGTCCACGCGAACTAAGTCGTGGAGGGAATCCAATATTACTATAATAATTGTCATTCTATTATTATGTTATTGATATGAATATGTATCAGTAGAGAGCTCAAGAAACGCGCTCGATTCATGCCCGGATAATCGCTAACTAAAACTGATTCGTCTGCGTATCGTTCGTATATTGTAATGAAAGCAGAGCAGTGATTAAAAAGTCTCGTGGTTAAGATTCCGGCCTGTCAGGCTGGGTATCCGAGGTTCCGAGGTTCGAATCACACAAGCAGATTTCATTTTTTGAAGTTATGTGCGTATGAGAAATGAATTATCATTTGCTTTAATTGTGAACGAAAACATTGTAAGGAAACCTGCATAGCTGAGATTTAGCTCTAAAGTTCTTAAAACTATGTGAAGTCTTCCAATCCACACTTGGCCAGTGTGATGGACTATAGCTTGGCCCTTCTCATTCTGCGAGGAGAACCGTGCCCAACCGTGGGATATTAATGGGTTGATGATGAGATATTTTCCTTCATTACCCCCTAACAAACAAGCACTTACTACACTTATAACCACACACTAGGATTCCCGGGACACAACAAAGACGAGTGAACAAACACCTAGATCCAGAACGGAAATCTTACATTATTTAGACGGCTGCTTGGCCGGGAATCCTAACCTTAACCTTTTGCATGTCAGATCGGTATGGACCCGCTGCGCCACGGGAATCGACTGACCTAATTGGACTCCGTCTAGGGCTCCGCCTTGGGCTTCGCCTCGGGGAGCGCGTGCGCGATTTGCGCGGGGACCGACGTCCGAGCGGCGAGCGGGTTCGGCGCGCGACCGGCGACCGATTACGCACGACGGGCGAACGGGAACGTCGACCGACGCCTATCGGAGACCTGGGGATGACAAAGAGATGAATTTTTATCTCTGAATACCAGGAAGACAGATATAATTACTATCATTTTTACCTTCAAATACGGCAAGGGGCGAGATTAGCATTTGATATTAATCAAATGCTAATCTCGCCCCTTGCCGTCGGCGTTAATATTCGAAAAGATCCACCCGTGCGGCACGTAACACAACAAGCTTGTTCCGACTGCACAAACCGTATGCGTGCGAGCCCGCACGGGTGGCGCGGACAGTAAAGGTGTGTTTGCCGTAGTCAATGTGTTAAAAAATATTATTATGTATGGAAAAGGCGGGATAAACGTTAAAAGTACGTAAACGTAAAACGTATAGCACAGAAATAAATAGTTTTGGGATTATCAAACGCTAAACTTCAAAAACAGCTCATAAGACCCCCGCCCGTCTTGCTAGTGTTATAGTGTTTCTTATTTTATTTTACGAATAGCAACTATTACATATTAGGTGACCAGTGAACATACACTTGTTGACTGTCATATAAAATTATAGTGGCTAAATGAATAAACCCATATTACGTTCTAATATTTTTATTTAACAATTGGGGACGTTAAAAATAAGAAGTACGTGCCTCTTTACGAGGTTTTCTTACAAGAACAGAAAATTACATATTGACAAATGAAAATATACACAGAATGAAGAAATCGAGATAAGGATAACTTCAATACAAGAAATATTACAGAGATATCATGCAATAGAATACAAATTTGTTAAATAAATAAATAAAATACGAGAATCCCAAGAATTACATACGGAAGTAAAACATTTGGAAGCGGAAATAGAATACAAATAGGAATTTGAAGAAATGTTGTATACATTTCGTTAAATTCGTACCCGTATTTTATTATTTTAAAAATTAAAGTTTTAAAATTGCAAAAAGGGAATTATTCATTTATTCATGCCGTCCAATTTTTTTTTATGATAGAAAAGTAACAAACGGTGTACTTGAAGTTAAGTAGTTACTGCAGCCCATGGACCTCCACATGTAACCTCAAATACGACTGAAACCTATCTCTGAGGTCCTCGAAGATGCGTCACTACTCCTGAGGTAGGACTCAGACGGTCGCTTATAAGTGAGCCCAATAAACACACCTATTCAACTAAAATCAGATTGTGAGGCCAACATTGGTAATTCCCTGGAAGAACCATCTGATTTGACTGTTCTACCACCTATCAAATCGACATCAAGAATTAACTTCAAATATAACCTTTTGGCTACATACCCATTTAACACTTTTATTATAAATATAGGAATGGCAGCGATGTATCTGGAGTTGCCTCGTATTCTACCACCCGGCCATGCATTCCCCCAAGTCAACATACCTGGATCGTCTCGCCACAGGGGTCCGGGAACGGCGGGGCGAGGCCGATCCGGATCCATCTATGTACATCTGCTTGTACCCAGTATGTCGCCATCTGTTAACAAGGAACATACAATAAGTCTTGCCAGGAATTATTTTGGGATATCTTGATATCATCATCAGCACCAACCCAAAGCTAAGCGTGGGTCTCCTTATAGATTGAGAAAGTTTTGGCAATTTCACACACCTTCGAGAACTTTACAAAGAAATGATGTGCAGGGTTCCTCACAATGCTTTCCTTCGCCATTAAAGGAAGTGATAATTAATTTCTACTATGCACATAACTAGAAAAAAGGGGATTCAGTCCTGAATCTGAACCACTAAGACAAAAAAAAATACTTTACGGTGGATTATGAAGGCGCCGGTGGTACTTCCCCTGACGAACTATAGTTCTACCACCTTCAAATTTGACCTTCTCAATTGACAAGGGGGCACTTGTTGTTGGGACAAATTGTCACCTACAACATATTTTTTTTAATCTACTGCCGGATCGGAATGCGATGGCAAGAACCTCAAACGGCTTCTCTTACAATTTTTGTTACACCTCAGTCTTTTTTTACTACTCTTTTGGAACAGGGCAGAGGAGTTGTCGACTCACAATTGTGAATGAGCCAGACAATGCAGCATACCCTTGGACTCAATATTAAATGCAAGCCATTTGCACCATAGTCAACATACACCCAGCATTATCCCCTTACCTGTTGGGATCTTTCTCCTCAACCTCAAGGAGCTTCCTGTCCCAGCTGCCTGGCGACGCCTGCCGCGCCCTCTTCATCACATTGTCGATTTCCTTCCGTCGACCGGCCGGGTTTGACGGATCTGTGACAATGAACAAAGTTAAAGTGCGATCTATGCTAACCTGGAACCCTCAGCATGGTAGAGTTGGTGCCCACTATTATCACTGCATGCAAGTTTTATTCCAAATCCATAATCAAGAAATTTCTTTACTGGATTAAGCTAAGTCCATGATTCGTTCATGACTGCACAAACATTTGAGAACATTATGGAAAACTTAGGAGCAATGATAGCCTAGTGGTTAAGATTCCGGCCTCTCGCTCTGAGTAGCCGGGCTTCGAAGCCCGCACGCACCTCTAATTTTTCGAAGTTATGTGCGTATTAGAAATTAATTATCACTTGCTTTAACGGTAAAGGAAAATATCATGGCAAAACCTACACGTCTAAGAGTTCTTTGCAAAGTTCTCGAAGGTGTGTGAAGTCTATCAATTCGCACTTGGCCAGCCTGGTGGGCTCTGGCCTAACCCTTCTCATTCTGAGAGGAGACCTGTGCCCAGCAGAGGGACATTAATGGGTCGATGATGATGAAAAACTTATAGGTATGTAGATTTTACTGTGATGTAAGAAACTTAAAAACTATTTAATTACTTCCTAACCTAGACTCTATCACCTATTGAAATTTATCAATTTATACTTGGTACATTGGACTGGTATCTGACAGTTCTCTGTAAAATTCTTGAAAGTGTGTGATGACTTCCAATCCACACTTGGCCAGCGTGGTGGACTATGACCATATGACAGTGATCTTTCTCATCCTGAGAGAAGACCCGTGCCCAACAGTGGAACATTAATGGGTTGATGATAATAACAGCAACATAGTGGACATTATGGTAATTGGTACATTGTGATATATATTCTACCTGAGTATGACCACAGATTCTTAGCTACCCCTGAGGACTAAACTGTAATGTCTTTTATAATTTTTTTTTAATGTTTGAAGTGTAGCAAACGAGTGTGCTCACCACTGAATGTTCAGTGGTCACTGCAGCCCATGGACACCCACATTTAAAATCCAACAAAACTGAAATTCTATCCAAGGCATGTAGATGTCTCACTATTCCCGAAGACTGTGATGGTCTCTTTGTTGTAAGTGTGCCTACCAACCACACCTCTTTAAACAAAACACAAAAACTGCTTCATGGCAGATTATGACAACGATGGTGGTACGTCCCTCGACGAACTATAGTTCTACCATATTAAAACTCTCCCTTACCACACCTTTCAAATCAGACCAAAACATAAAGCAAAAATAAACACTATCCCATTGTCAGATAGAAGTAGATATGGCAGTTTTTGAGTCACAAAGGTTTCTACCACCTTTATATTTCTTTGGTTGATGTATGAAACAATGTCGGTCTTCAGACCATCACCATTATCAAAACATAAATGTAGTAATATAGGCACTAGTTCACCACACTGACTGAGTGCAGATTGGTAGAATTCACACATCTTCGAAAACTTTACAAACAATTTTCAGATGTGATGGCTCCTCCCAATGTTTTCCTTCATCATCAAAGAAAGTGATAATTAATTTCTAATACGCACACCATTTCGAAAAATCGGAGGCGCGTGCGGCATTTGGTCTCCTGGCCCCCAGGGTGAGGGCGGATTCTTAACCACTAGGTTATGACTCATTGACTGCACACAACTCACCAGTTATCCTCGAATGCTGCGGGTTTCGATCCATGTGCAGCCTGTTCTTCGACGCAGCCTCGGCGGCTCTCGACACGGAGCCGTTACGACGGGAGGAAGACATTCTGAAACGACACGAAAGTCTATTGGGGGTTACTGATTACAGAGATGGTCCAGAAGTACTCAGGGACAATTGTACCTGTACATTTATATATATGTATATGTATTATTACAGGTGTAGTGATGTAGGGTTCTTGTATCAAGTTCTAGTTTAGATTACCACTGGAACAATATGGAGTATGTGATATAACTATAAAGTTATATGATAATAAAAAGTATAGGTATGTTTTTTATTGTTTAAAAAGTAAAAAAACGAGCATGCAGGCCACCTGATATTAAATGATCACTGCAGTCCATAGTCACCCACATCTAACCTCGAACAAAATTTAAGTTCTTTATCCGTATGTGATACATCGCTACTCCTAAAGACTAAAATGGTCACCTTGCTGTAAGTGTGCCTGGCAACTGCATCTCTCCAACCGAAACACAAAAACTACTTCATGATGGATTATGAGGGGGGCTGTGGTACTTCCCTGGACAAACTACAGTTCTACCACTTATAAAACTAATGGTAAAACATATACTATGCACTACTTTCACTATAAAATGGAATATTATCGTGTACATAAAAATCAAATGACAAATAATTTGTTACACATATAAATATTGTTAAGACCATATGGTGTAGTAGTCACCATACCAGGCTAAGAGGGTTCCAGAATTCATCGTTGACAAAGATATCTAAACACTGAATTAAGAATTCTACTCTGATCTGGATGGTTTTGCAGTAGACCTAGTGTGAGGCAATGAGTGTAGGAAGAATTATGTATTTATCTTTTATCTTAATGATATTCTCAAAGTTATCATGAAATTATGAATCTAAATGAAGAATTTTTAAATTTAATTTACAATACTGTCTTCCTTAAGCGATACTGTCTTTAATACGAAATCCACTTATTGATTTATGGTGAATAAGACAGTTGTGCTACCACCTGTCTAGTCGGCATGCTTAATTAATTCAGTCTTACATACAAGGCCAATGACTAAATTACTCTTTAACCCTGGCCTCGAGACCGAGTCATTGTATAATTATAATATTTTCATTAAGTTTTCAAGTTATACTTCTTTTGGCTTTCTATTTTTTCATTTGAGAAAACAGATCAGTGTGCATTTTTTGTGTATGGCTATTTTAATGAGGCCAGAGTGTAGTATATGTTAATTTATCAAATAATTTATTGTTATTGATACACCATCAACTCATCATTATTTATGTGATGACATTGGTGTCATTCAGTGTGATTCGCCATTACCAGTATCGTATACATCAGTTATAATAAATTCAAAGTGCAAATTAAAATAAAAAAACGATATTTTGAATATTGAAAAATTAAAATGTAAAATCTACTAGAAAAATAGAAGAAACAATTGACCTAGTGCATATGACAAATGAATAAATATTGTTACATTTTCCACATCACGGTGGATACTGACATGTGTTATTTACGCTGTGGTGGTCATTTATAAATGTTACCAGCAAAGACAGCAGAGTCAAATTGATATTGGGGTCACAATTTACTTGCATGCTACATCCTTATATTTCAAAAATCAACGAATCTCTGGTAATAAACTGACAACTTAATATGAGAAGAGTAGCAAAGGAGTGTGCAGGCCACCTAATATTAAGTCACTGCAGCCCATAGACACCGACATCTAACCCCAAAGAGAACTGTCCTAGAAAGTCCTAAAAAGATTAGAAAGTCCTACCTAAAGTTATACATAGATGGTGTAAGTGTACCCGATAATCACTCCACAACCAAAATGCAAGAATTGTTACGCGGCAAATTATGAGGACGGTGATTTCCCCAAACGAAATATAATTCTACCTCAGATTGTTATAACGAGACATTTATATAGAAATTATTATTACAAACTGTCAATTGAGCCTAAGATCTGTTGATGCATTTTGGTAACTGTTTTCTCACAGTAATGACATGAAATTATAGTTAATAAACAATACATTATTGCTGATGTGCTTAAATAAACATCTTACATGAAAGGTCGATGACTAATTTACTCTTTAACCTTGGCCTTGAGAATTAATCATTGCATAATTATAATGTTTTATCAAGTTTTTGAAGTTATTCTTGTTTTGGTGCATTTAGGATAACAGATCAAAATGCATTTTTAGTGAAGGACGAAATTACATGTGCTGCTGTAACACATAACTTATTATTTTACTTAACTTTTCTGTAGCATTTACTTCCATTTATTGATTGTTTGCTCAGTAACATTTATCTAAATGGATA
>DWKL01002900.1:0-12101 GCA_018249415.1 Phareas burnsi | reverse complement strand
CGTGGACCGGCTTCAGGTAGGATTCCTGTTCGTATGGAGTCGGTTATAGATGTCCGAGGGCAGCGGCGACCGCTTAACGTCTGCGTAGAACTAGAAATGACGAGCGTCTTGCCCCACAGATCCGAACCGGCAGCCGGAGCTGGAGCGCGGGCTGGAGCGCATGCAGCTGGAGGACGACGCGTCGGAGGAGCTGGCCAACAACCTGCGCACCGCCATGAGCTCCATGACGCCCGACGTCATCGCCAACATCGTCAACGCCAACCTCGCGCTCGACGACGACGCCGAGAGGTGACTCCGCCCCGCGCGCCGCAGCCGCCCCGCCCCCGACCGACGAACCCGCTACCGGAATGCTTTTCGGTGAATCGTATCCACCTCCTACGCCGTTCCGGCTGGTTCCCGGAGCGTAGCCGGTGCGTAACCGGTGCGTCCGAACGGCAGACCTACAAGCGCGTAGCTCCCCCGATAGCGGAAACCGTATCGCATTCGATTTAGTAGTTTTTAAGTAATAGCACTGAAACGTACGGCGAACGTTTCGTAACGAATCCTGTCTACAAATCCGCCGCGGCCGTCCCGCGGACGGTCGCGGAGCTGTGTCCGATATCGTATTTATATTGTTCGTTACTTGGAGTACGAGAAGTATAAGAATTTTTTTCTGATGTAAAGAACCGGTTCATTTTAACCTCTCCACTCAGCGAGTGACGTTTTGACGAGTTTTATTTTAGTTATTAAAAATATCGTTTAAGACGATTAGTGCACGGGGGGTTCCGAGACGGAACGGCGGCTCGCGCGGCGGGACGCGCCGCGGTGTCCAATTCGATAACGAGTTGCCTTCTAGTAAATTTGATACGTAATCATTAAAATCGTCGATGGCCATCTTCCAAGGAGGTGTCGACATTAACGTAGTTCTCCGTATTTAAGTGCGCTACTCGTAATCGTCGTACATTAACTCTATTTAAATAAATAAATGTCGAGTATCAAATTCTATGTACTAACTGTTAATCGTAATCATATTATAATCGACGTCCAATACTCTGTACGTTACGATAAACTCGGTAATAGATCCGGGGAAAAGTAGGTGTATATTCACACTCGAGTGAGTCAAGTGCGGTCTCGCCGCCGAGCCGGCCGCTCGGTTCGCGCCGAGCGGCGTGTCGCTCGACATGTCGGATCAATCGCTACGTAATTTAGGAAATAATTATCCGTAACAGTCGTCCGTGCCAGTGAACGGCCGACGCGGCCGGCCGACCGGACCGGCGACGCGGACCTAGAACCGTAAGAATATTGGCAACGAATCGTGTCGAGCGAGCTTTCTGTCGAGAGAGCTTCCTTGTAGATAAATATATGAAATTAATGTGTATTATAAGTATTATAGTCTCTTATACTATTACCGGGGAACAGTCCTGTCTTTGAGTGTCGACGGCGGAAAGAGTAGTTTAGTAAATTGCGGAAAGAATAGTTTAGTAAATTGAGAGAACGTCGATTCGGCTCCGACCGTCCGAGCGCCCGATGGGGACCTTACGCTTTTGATCTCATGCATGCGAACTTAGCTTTCTTAAATGTGTCCGACGAATGCACGTCGCTCATCCGGCGGGACCGGGACGCGATTACGAGATCGACGCGCGCCACGTATGGCCGCATTTAACGTTAAGGTCGCGCGTGGAAGCGTCGTGTTTAGAAAATAATTATGGAATATCAATCTGTCATGGGTTGATATTCCCGCTGCCCTTAAGCTGCAATGTCGGCACATACCAAAACCACTTGAGTTACGGCAAAATAAAAGGGTAGTTTTTAATAATTAGTGCTACTCGATAACAAGACGTCATATGCAACAGTTCGAGCTATCAAATGTAGATCTAATACGGCACTTTCAAATTGTGAAACTTTCTATTCGTATTTTACTGATTACGAAAACCTTGAAATGTCGATATCGGTTAGAGGTTGGTTAACGGCATTTTATAAGCACGGCAGGTTTATAATTCGAAATTTTTAAACGCATCTGAAGATACGCGAAAGTGTAATTACGTCCTTATTCTGTTGGACGAGCGATACATCGGGCGCCGGTCGCTCGGTTTCAGCCGTTGACTACGTCGCGCTGGGCGCGGCCCGGCCCGGATCGGACCAGACTGGACCGGACCAGACCGGCTTACAGAAACAAAAGGAGATGTTGTTTTATTATGTCTTACGTATATATCCGAGAGCTACGTATCCGGGAGGCCGCGCCGCAGCCGCGGGCGTGTTTAGCGGATATCATCGCAGCCGCAACATCGACTTAGTTGCGAGAATATCCTTTTCTATGTGTATTAGATGTAATATCTGTGCTTAATAACGTCGAGTGCCCGCTCGCGATTCCGGCGGGCGTCGCTTATGCTTAAAAAAAGTTAATGAGTTTACGTGTTAATGTAGAGTTCGGTCACGTAATCAATCCGAGAGGTGTCGGCGCACCCGCCGCCCGCCGCCCGCCGCCCGCCGGGACCGCGGCGGGAATGACTCGCTAGTATCAAAGTTATTACAATTTTATGTACAAATCCAGAGACTGCATACGTTCAGATTAAGATTTTGAAATGTTTTACCCTATTTTATGTGTCGTAATGCAATTTAGAGCGTTTTGATTTTCTACAATCTTTACCGAGTCCAATGAAATTAGTTAACCGAACCGAACCGAACCGATGCAACCGCCGACGATTCCATTTCCTTGTGATTTCTCAGTTTCCATGTTTATTTTCTCTTGAGAATTTCCCTATTTATTCCATATCGAGGTTCACGTCCCGTCTATAAACATGTCGTGGCATGTCGCTCTGCTCGGTATATGTATTTAGTAGTTATTTAAAAGCGTTTTAAACTTTAAGCGCGTGTACAATTTTAGGAAATTATATCGAACCCTAGGTTCCGTCGGATGTAACGCAACGCTACAATGATGAACTTATTCAATGAACCGTTTCGCGGTCGGTCGGTGTCCGCTCGCCCGCCGGCGGCGCCGCGGGCGGCGGCGCGGGCGGCGGCGCGGCGCGAGGCGTGTATGTGTAGCTTCAATATATTAGTGTTATCGATCGAGTGCTGCGCCGGCGCCTCGCAGTCGCCGTGTGGGCGAATTCATTCAATTAAAAAAAATAATTAGACGTTGGCAGCTCCCTTCTCACATTTCTCATCTTCTTCGTCACAGTCTTCATCCGAATATGTCGATATAGAAACGCGCGTGGGAGCGGCGGAGTGCGGCCGTGGTTATATATAGGCTATCGGAGGAGACTGCCATACGTCGCTACGGGCCGATTGCGTGACGCCCGCGTCTGCGTCTCACCTAGGAATTAATTGCATTATCATGTATGTGTGTATCCACTGGTGTTATCCGTTACACGAGTTATCTACTCGATGTACGTACGATGTATTCGTTCGTTTGGCTTTTAAGGACGTTCACTTGACGATTTCTACGGAAACGGACATGCTTTTATTGTCCGTGAGATAACAAATCGTGGTAAACGCTCTTATGGCAATAGTATAAAATAATCGAACATTATATGCAGACCGTGTTACGCGGCGAGCGAACTGTAACCGTGTACAAATTGTGTGTGAACTGTTGTACTGTTGGGTTGTAAATATTGCAGGTCGGCGTTACAGCGACGCACAGTCTTACTCGCGTACCTAACCGCTCGATGTGTCCTTAGCGTTAAGAGTCCGTTTTCTGGCTTTTGTGAACAATTTTTTCCGATGATCGGTGTCGACGGCAGCGCCGCCTGGCGTATTTCGAGGCGCATTAATGTTGTACGGAAGTGTACGATATGACGTCGATCGAAATCGAATCGTACGAAATGTTCGTGCATGTAATGCAATGAGGCGACAGTCGAGAACGGTTGCCGGCGTCCGGTACTAGGGGCGCCCCCACCGCGTGTGTCAGGATGTCATCCCGGTCGATATTGGAAGACTAGCTACATTAGCACATTAAAAATAGAATCTGTTTTGGAATCGAGAGTTCAGTGCAGGGACAATCTGGCACGTGCAGCGGAGGCGCCATCTACCCAGCTCGGAGGCGCGCTCGGGCGCGTGCTTCCAAATACAATACATGTTACTTTCCAAACAATCATATCGAATAGTGAAATATCAGCCAACATATCGATGTCGAATGAAACGGTACGTCCGCGTGGCTTGCCGAGGCGGATATCCCGAGGGAGATCGCGAGCCAACCGTCGGTGCATTTGGGGCTTATGATTTAGATTATATATGTGGGCACGTATATGGTCGATTGAAAACTTTGTCACATTAATATTGTGTATATTAAATTTTTATTTAAAATGAAATGTAAAACTGTGTTCGGTTCTCACCGCGTCCCCTCGAGCGGGACCGGCTCGTATTACTTGTTGTATTTGAATCGAGTGTTATGATTTAAAGTGAATGTTCGCGGCCCCGGCGTGCCCAACGTTCTCATTTCGTGCTGCGATAATGTAAATCGTTCGATTGACCATGATATTTTTGTATATTTCTGAGTTTCGGCATTAATGTTGTAATGTTAAGTACCTATGTGTATGTGATTTCGATGTAACCAATGTGATGTGCGCGGGAGAGCGGCCGGCCTCGCGGCCCGCCGCGCCGCCGTGTGGCCGGACACGTGGCCGGAGCGACCGAATCGACTCCTAATGTTACGTGCGACCGTTCGCACGTTGTTCTAACACAAGAAAGTGTAATCATATATATAATTATTCGGTTACTTTGTCCACGGTCGTACGTACATATTTTTAAAACTTATGATGAGTTTTGGTAATTTGAAAGCGAGACCCCGGCGCGCCGCCGGCAGCGCTCCCCGAAAGGTGCTAAATATAAGATTATATCCAATATAGATCAGTTTTGTATGTTCAGCGCGTCGCGCCCGCGATATACCTTCGCTTCCTATTGCTCGTTTTATATTTTAGACTGTCTAATATCCGACATTAGGAAATGGCTGGGCGTGTTTTAAATACTTGAATGTGTTATATATGGCGGGCGCGAGCGCACGCAACCGCGCGGACACAGTATTATTGTGAACGCGGCCGGTGTGACTTCGCGCGACTGTACGAGCATTGTTTTTAAGTATGTAATGTATTCGGGTACACTTAATAAGCTTAGCGTTAGTTGGAACTTTTCTTCACCGCTTTATACGGTTAATTGGTCCACAAAGTTCCTAATTCTGGTGATAAAATTGTCATTTATCCGTAGTTTTCGTCACTCGCGATCGATTCGTGCGCTAGATTTCGACTTGTACAGCAATCATCGACCGATATAATTTAGCAATTTACGCTTCCGAAAGGGCGTCAGCCCCGCGAAGTCACTCCGGGCGCGGCCGGGACGCCCGCGCGGCCCGCGCGGCCGCCGCCGGTCGCCCGAACATAGTATTATAGTTGTTAGCCGTAACCGCCGTCAAGCGTCAACAATTATTATGTATTTAGTGCAATTAGTTGCCTTCGGATCTTGTTGTCACATTTTATATGTACATTATGTAAGCGTAGTTATAGGGTTGTTGAGTTCGAGTCTTGTTCCAATTGAGTAATTCATTGTATATATCCGTAGGGCTCCTCCCGAACGCTCTACTATTAAACGAATGTATCGAAGCCATTGTATTCTTGGTGCGCTCCTTCAACATCGATCCCTAACTTAAAGGGAAATTTATCTAAAACCTACGATACCTAAAATCATTCTCAAAAAGATGTACAGAGACGGTCGCAGCGGCGTCGGTAGATCTGAGGACCGAGTTAGGGAGCGTTTCGCTCCGGCTCTCGACCGAGACGACGGCTGTATAGAGCGAACTACGAGTGTCAGATTTTAAATGTTAGACATTAAGAGTGAACGAGTAAAATTAATATGCTGAATCGATACTTTAGGGACACTCTTTTATTGATATTTCACCGCGACCGCAAGTTTGAATAGCAAACTTAATTTTTTGATGTTCACTCGCGTTGGTAGGAAATTATGTGAGAGCTTCGAATCGATTGAGCGAATGACCACGCGATTTTTACTCTGCTCTGATGCAGCGCTCGTGACATCATTTTCACCGCCGTCCGCCCCCTTATATAGCTCTATACCCGCCGGTGCGACTGTGGCCGGGCGCTTTCACAGTGTGCGTGTTACGTGTGTGTACAGCGTGTACTGCGGATCGATCTGTATAGTTTTACAATCTCACAACTTCCTGTTTTGTATAACGTTCCTCTGTTTGGTCACTCTTACTGGTTACGCGGAAGAAATTCGCGCGCCGGGCATCACCGCGCCCGACTCGCTTAGTTTTAGATGCAACCGAATTAATCTCTGATTCATAAATGTAAAGGCTGGACGTCGTACACGTTATAAATTGACGAAAAAGTATTCGTTATATTGTAAACTTTATGGTCCATTCACAATAGTGCATCGATTTATAATATTCCTTGGAAAGCTTTCTGGTGACATACATGCTCAATTGATAAATGGTGTGTTCCAATATCTAAGAGATGAATACTCTTGGATCACGGTAGATAATTGTACAATATTCTCCACCGATAAAATCTTAAATGTGGCGAAATGTTAGGATTTTACTGGGCCACCACCGTTACCTCCTTCTACCCTAATTTCACCGTGTTACACCCTCCTGCGGCGTGCGACTGCAGATATACCTAACGCGGCATTCCAGCGCAGTCAGCGGTAGCGGCCGCGGGCTGGACTCGCACATGCACATGGACTACAGACATCTGCGGTGGGCTGTCACCGTTTGACAGCTGGACTCCACGCGTTCACCGCCTCGATTAAACAACAGGCTTACGCTTATAATTTTATAATTAATAGGTTTCCCTGTATTGTGAATTCTATGGATGAACAACCGACTGCTCGACTAAGTATCGAACCTGGAATCCTTTAGATTAAAAACCGACGTAGTGACCCTTGTGCTGAACTACAAAGAGGGCTTTTGGTGGATTGTGTATTTATGACTCGGATATTTAAACGTATAATGTGAAAGCGCTCGAGTCTATTCCGTTTTGCATGTCTGTGGCCTTGAGACTGTATTGTATTAAATGTGTTACCGGGTAACATGTGGGAGGCACCGCGACGCACTTCCATGGGTAAGCGATACCTCCGCCTTGTGCGCGACCCGCTGGCATATTCCAGCTAATATCTCCTGTATATAGAATTTGGTGTAACCGCTTCTGTGACGTGAGCGCTCACAGAAGCATAATTTGTTCGTATCGGAAGATCATATCGGCGCTAGCGAGCCAAACTTTAGTCACACTGTTGTTTATAAAAACAATTTCGTTTCGCAGCAATACTTCTATATGCATAATGTGGGCATTCATAGAACGACCAGCGAGGCGCCCGGGCAACGGCACCGTGCGTATCGTCCGTTACGGCTCCGTGAGCTATTCAATAGTCTGTGTTGAAATGTAACTATTTATAAGAGCCAAAATCAAATATTTATTTACAGAATGAAACTGTAACTTCTTATTTTAGTCGTAAACATCGACCGCAGATCGCGAATCCGCGGTCCTCTATCGTACTCGTGTGGCGGGATCCTGGCCGCGGCGGTGACTCGAACGTAAACTTTATTGTAATGTGGCGTACGGTTGCGTCCGCGCGGCGTGCGGTAGGGGACCGCGCGGCGGCCGGGCGCGCGCTCGCGGGCGGCCGCTCGTATACCTGTCGTACATTCTTCCACATTTCCGACATGCTTTAATCCTAACGATCAAAATTGTTATTCCAAAATATTTCATAACATATTTCAAGAATATGTCAAGAATCGCCACAAGTATTATTTTCATGTGGTCGTATATGGCCGCGCGCACGCCGCCGCCCGCCGCGCCGCTCGCGACGCCGCTCGCGACGCCGCCAGCCGGACGCGATGCTCGTAATGTATTCTTATTGTATTTATTATATCATAGTTGAAAGTTTTATTAAAAAAGTTGCTCAATACTGAAGTCGTTTCCTTTCATTATCCTGCTGCCAATGTGTGAGGTAGGGTGCGGCATCTCCCTCGTCAGCGATGAGAATAAAAGTCAAACAATATTTCGATATAATTTTATTTTCATATTTTCATAATTTATTTATATATAATAACTATAATAATTACCAAACTAAATAATCAATATAATTATACAGCATCCTTTATATACAATATGTATAATTATAGTTATATAACTTCATCACTTCCGAACTTTTCAAACGAAAGAGACCGTCTAACATACAAAAAATATTGAAATGAACTACGATCGTTACGGATTAACAAGTAATAATTTGCCACAACTTTTTATTTATTTACAAATCTTATATTATAATTTAGTCCCATAATTTCCGATTGAGGCTCGCCTCACCGGGCGCGCCGGGCGGACGCGGCGGCCGCGACGAGCCTCGGCGGCGTTCGCAACGAAAGTCGGCTATCGTACATAGTCAATACAATATAGAAGTCGAAGATATTTTCTACTCGTGAAATACATTCAGAAATACTCGAACGTTAGCGGCGATCTGTACAGCTGATGGGTGTCGATGGACGATGCTGAGCTATCCGACTTAAGTGTAGGTGATGCTCGAATGAAAATCTACTTTATCTTAGTGACTTTAGGTAGAAAACACAGCGAGCCGCCGGTCGAAGTCGCCGACGCGAGGCTGATATGCGGTGCGGATATGGCGGCGCTCGGCTCTACTGGACCAGGTACTAAATGTTATAAATCATACACGAAGTAACCAAATAAAATCTTAACGTGTTACAGTTACTGGAAATACACCAGTCAATTAATTTTTAATTCTGTCCATAATATCTGTGGCTCGATTTCTTCTTACTACTATCAAAACAAAAACAATAGGTACTATTTATTGCATTTGACACGTTCTGGTGTAGAAAATAATAAGAAACCTCATGTAAAAAAAAATGTTATTTTTATTATATTATTATTGTTGTAAACCATAACCAACAAGGTAGACTTGGCTGAATGGTCCGAATCATCTTTGTCGCAAGCAAGCCGCGCGGTTTTAAACAATAGATTTAAGCAATAAATTTAAGCGCGAAAAGGTAAATACTCAAATAAACGAGTTTGAAGTTAAAAACGAAAATTGTGCTACAAGTATTTTGAATTCTCGGTAAGTTCGTTAAATATCGTGCGATCGCCCGGGACGACCAGCGACCGGCGCGCAACTGAACGTAGGGAACTCTGTCAACTCCGGTGAAGTTTGACGAAATCATTTTAATCATAACACGCACTAGTTCATTTGGTTACTTCGCCTATATTTTGAACGCAACGAGTGCAATAAACTTTTCAATAAAACGTCTCGCAACGACTTAAATTAGTAAACTACGATATGAAAATATCCCCATCTCGAATAAGACCCGTAATAGTAATAAATCTGCTCTCATAACAAAAATAATCTGATTAAAACTCGACATAGTGCTATTGATAGTGATATTTTCCTGGAACATCATTAGTTACATACATTCCTTCCAACGGACTCGGCCGCAGACTAAAAGTATAATTTGCGCAGTTGTAACGGAACGTACGCTAACTGCGTAACAGTTCCCTACGCGTCCGCGCGCGCACTCGGTATTCTTAGGATTAGTTTTAAACATTCCTGCCCGTTTCGACTAAACCTTATCTATAAAGGCACGATACGGAGTAGTGCCGCGCACGTACATTCTGTTATTTTTTTAATCGTTATCTAAATAAAATATGACTATAAATCATTTAACAATTATGTATGTACACGTAGCACGAAAATATTAAAAACCTTTGGCATCCAACGGTCGAAGTTACGATTAAGTAACCGGTTAACGAATCGTATCTATAATCTACGTAATATTGTGTGAAGCTAATTAAGGCGAATACACATCGGACGTAAGACGAGAGTACACGCGGGCGCGAAAAGCGAGGAGCGGCCGGCGGGGGCGGCCGCGGGGGCTGCCGCGGGGGCGGCCGCGGGGCGGACCGTGCGTGAACGATTATTGCCATGCGATACACATATCCACTACGGTACTTATGCACTAAGCGAGCTAAACTTGCTGTCACACAATTCCTACATGAAAATCGTAGTTCACTCGATTTCTTAAGTGTTTATGCACAAACCGAGTTATTATTTCCGGAGAAACGAAACATTTAAGATCAGAGTCCAATTCAATAATCGCTCGTGTCGAACAGCAAGTTTGACGCTCGGACCTACTTATATAACAGCGATATACATAGTGCATTTTAGTAGTTACTTTACAAATATAATTACCGCGTTATTAATTTTTATAAATGTATAATTTTAACTAGCAACACCGATACGACACCGACGGGTCGGGCGTCCGCGAGGTCTCCGCGCACCTGCACAGCGCGCCGCGCAGACTGACACTCGCTAACAAATGTTTCGGGGAGAAATGAAGGGAACCGACGGGGCGGGGGCGCGCGCCGGCGCCACATAAGTCTTCGGGGAGAAGTGGAACAAAAATTATTGTCATCCAATGCTTAAAATTTCAATCTTTATAAGTATTATTTAATTTATTTATTTATTTACTTAATACTTTATACAGATCGACGTCGTCCCCTAACTTTATTACCTCATTATGTTCATTCGTTACTCACATTCGTATCTATAAAAATGTACAACTACTCGTAAAGTTATCGTAATAGTAGCCACGTTAAATAATCTCAGATTTACGCATCACTTTAACGTACATTTTATTATATTTATTAGTTTATCTATCGTTAACTTAAATGCAGCTAGTGACTTTCGAAAGTACAGCGCCGGATGCACGACAGCAGTCTCGCCGGAAGCTGCGTCCGGTCGCCGCGGCTCGGAGTCTGAACAAACTAAACCGAGAGAAGTGGAAGGAAGAGTCGGCGAGCGCCGGGAAGGGCCTACTTTAGGTACACTGTATAAAAAGATTAAATATATAAGGATATAATGTTTTATTTACATTATCACATCGCGCCCGTTCCGAGTGCACGCACCAACACGCGACGCGACGCGCCGTAGCCGGGTGGCGTTCCCGCATTTCATTACGTTTTCAACGATAAAATCTACCAGTAATATAGTTCGTAATTTATTAAAATTATCTAAAAAAGAATGTCAAGTAACCATCGAAACGAATGACTATTTATATGAAACGAACATTCGAGAAGCGACTCGATCGAAAGGTGCGTCGGATCGAATGTTGGCGAGTGAGACGCGACCTGCGGGTGGTGCGCTCCAGGCACAGACATAATTGAACGGTCGGGCGCAGTCGCTACGAGCGGACGCGGGGACATTGTGCGTTCGTTCATCTCGAGTCACACCTAAGAATCTAAAGTTAGTCGTACGTCTACCGGTAGCTACTGGTGGCTAAGCTCTCGGGCGGAGCGGCGAGCACTACGCTGCTACGGGGAACGGCATCCGTTCCGCACGGAGAAATTGGAGAATATCAACTAGAAAATACTCGAACGGTCGCCTACGATGCGGTCCGAAGGCCGGTACGCTACTAGCTCGTACGGAATGTCTAGGCGATAGTTGCGAAGGCCTAATCGTTACGCCGGTCGTGAATCGACATAAGTACATTCGGCATGCGAAACTTTCAAATGCAGATCGATTTATTTTGAATGAAACGCTTAAAACGGCTTCCGTGTATACATCGCACACGAGATCTTCAATTCGTGACGTCATCCTCGGATTCGTCGCTCACAGCTGGTACCACTTCTTGTCCTTGTACTTGAGCATGAGCTGGTGCGCGGACGAGGAGAACTCTGCGGCCTGCGAGTGCATGCGCTCGGTGCGGTCCTCCAGCTGCGATAGCTTGTCGCCGCGCTCCAGCACCAGCTGGTGCGCGCGCGCCACCTCGCTGCACGCGGCCGTGGCTCGTGCGCCCGTGGCCGCCATGCCCGCGCTCGCGCTCTCCACGTGGCGCGCCACCGCGCGGTTCGGCTTGCCGCTGCTCTCGCCGACTGCAACCGAACGCCACTCGTCATGTTACGACAGATGTGATTACTCCCGAACGTACATAGGAGGCAGGATTTCGGCTCGTCGAACTCGACCTGAACCGTCGATGTGAGATGCTGCTATACGCACAAATGCATCTTATAAACGGAAACATAGTTATAGTAAATTGTCGCGAAAAGTAAGGACCCATAATGACAGTACTTCCGCTATCGACAGAGGGATTGGAAACGAAAATGTAGTGT
>DWKL01002899.1:0-12102 GCA_018249415.1 Phareas burnsi | reverse complement strand
TCTCCAACCGAAACACAACAACTGCTTCACGGCGGATTATGAGGGCGGCGGTGGTACTTCCCCAGAAGAACGATTGTCCTACCACCTATCAAAAACGAGTCCGAGTTAAACGAACAACAAAACGCATAATGAGCAACAATAATACACCAACTGTCATTTCGGTGCCAGATCAAACGTCAAAAACGCATTTTTGCTTAATAAAATTAAGCAATCTATTCTGTAAAAAATTTAATCTACTTCTAATTACGGTTCAAAAGATACAGCCTTATAAAAGTAGAATTGACGCACTGGACAGGCTTAGTAATATGTTTCCGGACAGAATTCTAAAAACACATATTTTCCACATTTTCTTGTTTTTACGAGAAACATTAGTAGCGCCGGGAGTTCTAAATGATACGATGTCTTGAGTGACAGTGTAAATTGAACCCTCTTTACATCACGCGCCGTTTACCTGACAAATGTTGGGCGTGCATAAATTGTAGAGTTGTAGAGATGTAGAGACGTAGAGTTGGAGACGGGACAAGATATGTGGCAGCTGAACAAAGACAATGTATATTTTTCACAAAGAAATAACAAACTTAAATAAATCCATCTGAGGGTAAGTGTTTACTGGTGCCCATGGACGTCTGTAATCAAATCCATATAGGATTGAAGTACTACCTGAAGTCAGCGACAGATTTATTGCTACCCCGAGATCTAGTTCTGATTGAAATGTCTCTCTTTTACTACACTCTTCAAATCAAAACACAGCAGCATTTAGAACTTTGTTATAAAGCAAAAATAGGTGTGGCTGTGGTGCCTCCAAAGTCGAACCATGGGTTTATTCGTAACTTGTTGTTAACCGCCTCCAACACTTATAAAAAGTGCTATCTACACGTGAAGAATTTTTTTTTAAATTTTAAGCATATTGCCCGCTCATAGGATTGTGAAATTTGGTATAGTGAAAGTTTATATGGAGAAGGAGTGCACAAAACTATAATTTATATATATGTGTATGTACAAATGCATCAAATTCAAGAAAGTACAATCTTGAAATTAATTTTTAATTACTTAAGGAGTACTCACGATTTGCGGTTTTTTAATTGCCTATATTTGTGTGTGCCTATGTAGTCAAACAGTCGCGCAGAGAAGATATTGTCGTCAAAGAATTTTAAAATGCCAGATTTAATGAATGAGGATCGAGCAAGTCATTTTGTTAAGTCAAGACAAAAGAGTATTTTTTATATTGGATGTAATATTGCCATGATTAAATGGGTATACTACTTACCAAAATGGCGTCAATATCATTCAAACTTAATCATTTAATAAATTACAGTCGAACTTCGACCACTGGGCCACCACTAGTGTACATAAATTTTTAAAGATACTTTCACGAATACCACGTACTATAAATATTTTGAATGGGAGTACTTACGATCCCTATTTAGCGCGTTTTTCCACCGTGTAGTTCTTTCGCTCCCTCGCCGTCATCAAGTCGTCCATTTGATGGATCGTCAGGTTTACTGCTGCCGGTAATGAGCTTCCCAATAGCCGGAATGTCTTGCTGACGGATGGGAACACTGATACGGGTATCTTTAATACTCTGTGGATTATAACTATAAATAAAAACATATAATAACTGTTCCATTACCTTCATTACGTTGTAATAAATTAAAACTATAAACGAGAGCGTATAATTAATACATCACAATCTCCAATAGGTTGTAACAACTAGTAAACTATAAGCAAGAAGGTGTAATAACTACTTCAAAACTTTCAATACGTTGTAATACAAAAAAACTATTAACAATAACATATGTTAATTACTTCGAATACTCCAATACGCTGCAGATTAAAGCTAAAAACAAAAATGAATTATAACAATTTCAAAACCCTTAATGCACTGTAGTACATTAAGATTTTAAACAAAAACGTATGATAACTACTACAAGCACTCCAATATGCTGTAGATTAAAGCTAAAAACAAAAATGTGTAATAACTACTTCAAAATACTTAATGCGCTGTAATACATTAAAACTATAAACAAGAACGTATGATAACCATTTCAAGCACTCCAATACGCTGCAGATTAAAGCTGTAGACAAAAATGAGTAATAACTATTTCAAAATCTTCAATACGCCAGCCATAAAAGTACAAACAACTACCTATAATAACTACTTCAAACACTCCAATACGCTATAGATTAAAGCTATAAATGAAAATGTGTAATAACTATTTCAGAACCTTTAATACGCTAGTAGATTAAAATATTAACAAGTGCATATAATATCTGCTTCAAAAAAGCACTGAGAAGTAAAAGTAACAAGCTTCCTAAACCCAGTTATGATCTTAGTGACGTTAAAATGTAATTATAATGTAATTTAACTACTTCCCTTTATCTTTGGACTTGACCCTTGCGAACAGACGTTGGGATCATACTGCAAAATATTTAGAAAATCTTTGGAAACCATATTTTTTTCGGAATTTATAATTTTTATTTAATGCTTATTTATGAATAGCCGTTATGTTATACACCCTGATAATATTTTCTACGCTTATATCCCCACACTAGGATTCACTGTATTATGAGTACCATGGACACACAGAGATAAATATAAAACACCCTCACACACTCAAGTTCCTGACCGGGAATCAAATAAGGTTACTGCTGCGCAACATCATTCGTTGTTACCACAAGTCCAAGTGCCATAGATTCTCTCATCACGAAATCATTTCCCTTCTCCCCCTATCATTACCTTCCCAGTAAGTTTAACTACAAAAAGTGGCAAATGATTGCATTCTCCACCCAGCACGTCTCCGTTAACGTGCCAGCGTGTCGTACACTTGATGGATCGGCAGGTTTAGTGCTGCCGGTAATGAGCTTTGCAATCGGCCCGGCTATCGTGTTGGTACGTTATCGTGACGGATGAGACATTGATACAAGTATTCTTAGTATACAATACAAAACATTACAACGCGATAAATACATTGTTTTAAAGCATTGAAGCAGCTAACAAGCATGCAATCTACATGTGACAAGTGGCCACCGCTGCCCATGAACATCCGCAATCAACCCTAAGTAGGATTGAAGATCTGGCTAAGAATAATCACAGACGCGGAGCTAGCCCCAAAGACCAAGTCGGAATGCCACTCCCATAGGATGTTCTGGTTCAAACCAAAACACAACAGCCTTTGACACTTCTATTGTAAGACAGAAATAGGAATAGTGGTAATGCCTCTCAAGTCGAACCATGAAGGATTCTACTCCCTTATATTTACTCGAGGCATTCCAACTTAGTCCTGCGGCCAACTTTATATGGGACTTAATCTTATTTGGCGTTGATTACAGATGCCCATTGTCGGTAATGAACATTAATTTTCGGTGGACTGCGTGCTTATTTACTATTTATTAGAAAAAATCATCAAACCATCCGCTACAAGAAACATTGAAACGTGTACCGTTTCAATTTGTTTCATCATCAAACGAAAATAATGACGTCGTTTGCTTCTATCTTCCTTCCCAATTTTCGGGCACCGATCCGCTTGTTACCGGCATCATTACCGTAGATGTAAAGCGCACTATAAAGGCAAGACGTAGCCGAGAGCGGTCGGCTCGATGCATGTTTGTTGCAAGTTGCAGCCACTCGCTACCCTGGAACTTTGATCGCCTGTACAGTTCATACGGGCGATACCCGTCTATTCGGTACATTGACCAATAGTTTCGGTACAAACGTTCCTTACAGAAACGTCTAGTTTAAACTCTGTCTAAGCTGAAATACAAGGAATAGAATGCCTTGGAGTTTTATCATGAAGGATTCTGGGTCTACGTAAGACCTCAGATAGGACTTCAGTTTTGGTCGAGGTTATATGTGGATGTCCATGGGCTGCATTGACCAGCTCAGCTGGTCTGCACGCTCATTTTCTACTCTTCAAACATAAAATAAAATAATACATTAGGAGGAGCGAGATCGCTACCTCCTTGAATTTGCTTTTTACATCCGTAATATTCTGAGATTGAACCGTAGAAATGCGTCTGGGAACTAATTTGAATGTTTAATGCGAGGGTACAATATAAACGGTTTGCTAAGACAATGTCCAGGGACGTCTAGACCGGGGGCGGCTGGTTCAAGGTTGGGTGGAACGTGCTGGGGATTTGAATTTTTGGGCTCTTAAAGCAGATGAGAAACTAATATTGCCTCACTAGAATCTAAATTCTAGCCGTGCGCCAGACGTTAGGGTTGGAATAAATACGATCAAAGTAAGTTTTTATTTAACTTTGTCTTTTTTGTTTCAATAATAGGAAAAGCTTGGAAAGATATTCCTCACGATGTTTTCCTTCGCCGTCAAAGTAAGTGGTAATTCATTTTAATACCCACATAACTTCGAAAAATCAGAAGTGCGTCCGGGATTAGAACGGACACCTCGCGTGAGAATCCGGAATCTTAACCTCTAGGCTGTCAATGCTTATCACGTACATATAACTTACTATCGTGGATATGTACTATCTATATGCATACGTACTAAGTACAGAATATGAGCAGTGATAGCCTAGTGGTTAAGATTTCGGCCTCTGAAGCTGCGTGGCAGGGGTTCGAACCCCACACGCACCTTTAATTTTTCGAAGTTATGTGCGTATTAGGGATTGATTATCACTTGCTTTAACGGTGAAGGAAAACATCGTGAGGAAACCTACACATCTGAGAGCTCTTTGCAAAGTTCTCAAAGGTGTGTGAAGTCTACCAATCCACACTTGGCCAGCGTGGACTATGGCCTATCCCTTCTCATTCTGAGAGGAGACTTGTGCCCAGCAGTGGGATAATGGGTCGATGACGATGATGAAGTACAGAAAATCAAACGACATTATGATTATTACATATCATATTCAGTACATTATTATGATTACATGATGTACTGTGTTCAACTTAACTAATGTTAACAGCGGTTGAACGTGCACGCTATTCTAGTCTTTATCACAAAACTGTTTTCGTCCACAATCCCTCAAAGTTTTCTGACAGATGTCACCAATCTTCGGTGGTGGGTGCTCCTCCGCGGTGGTCCCACGCCCGACGTAAACAGTTCATAGAGATTCCAACACGCAATTTTACGTCCTATGTATAAACATATAAAGATCGAATCAGCGTAAACTCGAATATCGAAGTTTTAGTTTACAGCGAGTTGTCGGTAACCGTAGTGTCTATTCTCGTCCATTGCATTTTGTCCACAAGCTGTTTTTACCCTAATTATCCATATGTCGAGTTCATTCATGGTTGTTACAATTGAATTTATATTACCGTTGACTGATTTAGGAGCTCTCGGTGGAGAGTAACTTCATTTTATTGTGTTTCAGCGATCCGTTGACGCTAATGTTTAGAGAAATAAGTGATTTCGTACTATTTCTGCTCACAGATTAGTCTCTTTTGCTCTTCTCTTTCAGTGTATTAAAAATATCATGTAACTCATAGTAAATAAAATAATAAATAATTTGTAATGAGTTAATTACAGTAAAGAATATTATATGTATCTGTTTTTAAAGGTTATTTACGTGTACATGTATATATTATGTATTTATTTTGTTTAAGTTGGAAGAGTAGCAAACGAGCGTGCATGCTACCTGATTTAAGTGGTCACCGCAGCCCATGGACACCCACGTCCTAACCTCGAATAAAATTGAAGCGCTATTGGAGATTTTACATAGATGTGTCACTCCTGAGGACTAAGACGGTCGCTTCGCTAAAACTGTGTGTGGCAATCGCAACACTAAATGAAACACAAATCTGCTTCACGGCGGATTGAGAGGACGGTGGCGGTAGTACTTCTCCGAACGAATTATAGTTCTACTATCTATCTCTGCTATGAAATTCGTATTTATAAGAATTATTAATACTAATATCTATTAATAATTCTATTAAGACAGTACCTAAATTACAGAAATTAATTATAGACGGAATTATTGATATCAATATAGGTCTTTATATTTGTTCCAAAATTTTTGGTAGAATTATGTTTATATTGTAAATTAATGACTCTAAAAGTCTGTCTTACCCCGATGATAATATTCCGGCCACTGACTGCGAGGCGTAGTTCCAATCCGCATGCACCACTAATTTTTTGAAGTTATGTGCGTTTTAAGAATTAATTATCACTTACTTGAACGGCAAGGAAAACATCGTGAGGAAACATAGTGCACGAGAGTTTTTCGTAAAGTTCGCAAAGGAGTGTGAAGTCTACCAATCCACGCTTGGCCAATGTGGTGGATTATAGTCTGACCCTTTTCAGTCTTAGAGGAAACCTGAGATTAGCAATGCTACAGTAACAGACAGGTACAGTGATGGAAAGGTTATGTTGTGCTTTCAATGAGCAATTACACTTTAAACTATCACTTTGTAGTTAACGGATATGTAAATAAATAAAGAAAGCTCCATTCTTATTACATAAAATATAGTTTTATTTTGCTACATTTGAAAATCACCAAATCCGCTGGCTGCGGCGAATTTTGTTCAATAGTTATTCCATTATGCAAGCGTTTACGGACGAGAAACTTTAAAATGAAAGTTTAGCGTGTACTGTCATAATTTAACGTAGGTTTTTTATGTGAGAAATGTAGTAAATTCATGTGCAGGCCACTGGTCACTGAAGCCCATGGACACTCTCATCTAACCTGAAACAGGGCTGAAGTCTTATCTAAGGCCATACGTAGATGCGCTGTTATTTTGACTAAGATGATCACCTCGCTTAAGACTATACTTGATAACCACACCCCTCTAACCGAAACAGAAGAATTGCTGCATGGTGGATTATGACAACCCTTTTTGTTCGAATTTTCCACTGCTGCTCACAACTGGAGTAGGCCAGGAACATACTCTACCATGCTGCTTCAATGCAGACTGGTGAAGAAACGGATTAGTAGCCAACCCGTGTCAGATGTTTTCACGCCGCCCTCTAGGCCTCCGACAAGGTTTAATGACTGCTATATATCAACCGGGACCGACAGCTTTACGTGCCCTCTAAAGTACAGAAGCGCGCATAAAATTTTGCCACTAGAGGTCACCCATCCACCTGCGGGCCTCGCCCGAATTTGTCTAACTTTGAAAGCCTTGTTTAACTTGAAGCCGCGGGGCTATGCGAGCTTCAAATATGACTTTCTTTATGCGAGAAGAATAGCAAAGGAGCGTGCAGACCACCTGATGCGAAGTAGTCACTACAGCCAATGGACACCCACATCTAACCTCAAATAGAATTTTAGTCCTATTTGAGATCGTCCGTATCCACGCATCCGCGTCACTACTCCTGTGGACTAAGATGGTTGCCTCGCTGTAAATGTAAACAGCAAGCGCAGCTCTCCAACCGAAACACAAGAATATCTTCACAGCGGTTTATGAGGGCGGCGGTGGTAGTTCCCCTGACGTACTATAGTTTTACCACCTACAGTACTGTTTTATTTTTATTTTCATCTCTATCTGTCTTGTAATAGCAGTACTAAACAGTGCAATATTTTGTTTTGAAGGGTGTAGTGCAACAGACACTTATTTCGGGTTACAATTTAGTCCTCAAACATAACAAGTCGATTGCTCGTTTGTTCCTCTATTCTATATTATGCAAAATTGTATAATATAGAATAGAGGAACACGAAATGAGAAGAAACAGAATTCGAAATTTGAACATTTAAAGTTTGATATTCCAATCGGAAGTCGCGACCGCAAAACATTGAATGCACGGTAAAATTAATTCTAATTTGAATTTACTTCGGCGTATCGAATAGCTACAACGAGTCGGGCGAATTCAATATTTTAACGGTCAGTAAAAAGCGTTATCCTTTCGATTATTTAGTGCACCGTTCTATTATGTTATCGCAAAACCGTAATAATTTACCCCTCTTTGGGATACAACAAAGAGGCCAAATAAGTTGCGCCCTCGGAGCACCCAAAATAAGGGAGAGTGGCGGCACGGTTCCCGAGTAGTGCGAGGTCGGGCGCGGAGCGGTGCGGACGTGCGCTCGGTTTGTGAAACGCTGGAACGGCGCTGGTTCGATCGTGTGGTCTGAAATCAATTGCAAAACGGAACGCTCATCTCGGTTGTCAGTGATAACGAAAGTGACCTTGGCGGTTCGGAATTCGAAATTTGAACTGTTTACAAATATACGTCGGTTCGCTCGCATCAGTTCATAAGACGTTCCACTGTGATTTATAACCGCTTTTTCTACTTATAAACGAAACACGTGTTTTCTCGTGAAAGGACCAAAAACAAGGAGTAAAAATTATTTTGTATCAGTTTTTCAAGGTGATTTTTATTACTTAATTTTTTTTAGTTGTTATTTTTTTTTGTACATTTTTTGTTGTAAATAACATTAGCTGAGTCGTTTTGGATGACCAACCACTGGCTGAATGAGTCCCGCATGAATTGAAATGATAATTAGTTCGTCTATAGAGTAATGAAAATCGCGAATTCGATACGATAGATTTTAAATTAAAATGAAATTGATTTAACGATACGATTCCGCTACCTAATTAGGTGAACTTGATTGGAAATTGGAATTGGAATATTTGAAATTGAAACGTTTACAATTCTACTGTACACAAATACAAAAAATATGGCAAAATAAATTAGATATTTGAAAATCGTACCTTATGTATGGATTGTGGTGGACAATATGTTGGAATATAAACTTTGACTGTGAAGTAATAAATGTGTGTCAGAATCAAAGCATTATAGATTAAAACAAAAACAATTTGTCGTATTTATGAATACAAAAATATAAATAATTTTATAGACAATTAAATAACATACACTGAATGGGGACTAAGATGCTAATAACACATAACCCTAGATTTAGTGTTTTAAATTCCAAAAAAAAAAGAGAATGATAAAAATACCAAAATTATTACAATAATAAAAATTTACAAAGAGATAGTTAGAATGTTTTTAAACCGGAAGCTCTATGAGCAGATAGTCTGTGTTATATCAGGGCAGCATTGCTTGCGGGGGCCGACCCTTCGTTTGACGCATTTAAAACTATCCACCATCGATCGCTGCACCGCATAAAGAAACTCCATAAGCAGAGCTATTAGTTTTTGCCTCGAGGGGCCAAATCATTCCTATGTTAATGGAAATTCGTCGAGAGTTATTAAAAAAGTCACCAAAATTATATTTATGATGGCAAAATCTAAATCATTAATAAAGCATTGAAATTCTTCACAATTTGAATTCAATTAAAATGCTAAAATTAAGAGAATTTTTTAATTGTATAAGATAATGGAACCTTAACTGAGCTGAATAGTGCGGACTCGGCCGTGAGTCGACAGTCGAGTCGATAAGTAAATAACTTTTGATTTCTTAATTACGAAATATAGTACGATGACATGTTTTTTCAATAAATACTCAAAGACAGATCAGTGAAGTGCCGACCACTAGAGATTTTAATATGTGGAGATTAATTCTAAGACACTAATTAATTTACAAAAAAAAATTACAAACAAATTATATTTCTATGCGAAAATATTACTGCGAACACGTACTTAGAAGAATGCACAAACACATTTTCGAAAAATACCATTACTTGGCAAAAATGAAAAGGCTAAAAACTCAGCTGCTGATCCACTGATTAAATTGCCTATCAGTTTGCAAACGCGAAAACGCTATTACCAAACACATGGCCGCCATGGTTAAAGTTGATGACTCACCGGTTTTACTGAACCCCATAGATTGTCAGATAGACATGGTAATTAAGGGTGTAATTCGTGTTTGTGCATTATTTATTGCGATTACATTTGTTTTATGTAAATAAGAATGTAATTATATGCATTGAACAATTTGTCTTTTCGAGACAGCTCTCTCTATAATGTCTCGTAATCGAGCCCATAAGACGATTACGATCTTGCAAACATCCATACATATGATAGACACTAATTAATAAAGTGAAATCAATTAGCGTAAAGAAGCAAAATATTTGATAGTAAACTACTAAAAAGGTATTTATCAAAGAAACAGCAAATTTGAAAGTCAAATGCAATTCATTGATAGGACCGCACTGATTCATTTACTCGTTCGCCCACTCTTGTCGTAGGCGGCAGAGACCTGAATGAAAGCGTCTGCCTTGCCCTAAATGGTCTGTCCCACCGCGAATAGGTAAACGATAAGAAAATAATTATCTCGGAAATATTAAAAGATAAAAATTAAAAAAATAATAAAGAACAGTCCGTGAAAGAAGTATCCGATATATTTTTAATCTTAAATTTAAGTAGGGTGCTAGTCGTACTAAACTTGAATCGAGTTGTTGAAATATTACATCATATAAGATAGTCGATAGATCGGTAAAAGCTAAATGTTACATTCCGTTAATACTTATTTTTTTCATTGAATCCCACGATTATTATAATTCTATAGTTGTACATGGACGGTGGGACCAATCTCTTAAGTTGATTTCGTAAAGCAACGTAAATAAACAAATCCGAGACGACTTACTCATGCTTTTGATGTTACAACACGCCGTCACTTATCGACATTTGAGCACTCTCTTTTATATATCCGCGTCTGTTTTAACTTTCATTTTTCTCACTTTTGTTTTCAGTATTCTTTTCTTCTTTAACAGAAACTTCAAACGCATCCTTCCGCATCTTGATTAAAAGTATCTTCGCTTTATTTTCAGCTTCCGTGAAACCAAGTGGCTCTTATTAAAGACTAAGCTCGTTTACAGACTGTGTTCAGTAATATAAGAAAGACCATACTGTGATAGTGAAAGGAACTGTCCGTTGTGTCCTTAGCTGTGCCAAATATTTCATCGAACGTTGGTTTGACTCGTGTCCGAACTAATTTTAACTCTATGTGTACGCGATAAAGTTCAATTTGAATAGGCGTTGTTGAGGAGGACTGGCATTAATGGCTACGGATGGGCACCAACTTATCTAAATTGAACAAGACCAGGGTCTCCGGTGTCAATCATGTTAGTATTCTGAACATTTTTGCATACTCGTGTTGGTGTTGCTTATTTGGTGTGCTTCTGTTTTGTTTTTGCTGCCACTTTTGGATTTTATATTACCTTTGCTTATCAGAGTTCTATGTCTATTCAATAGGAACAAGTGTTTTTTCAATTCAGTTTCGAGCTTTGTTATTCTGTTACGGAATTGAAAGTCATATTTTACAATTATAATAAGTTTTCTTTTGGTGATTTGTTTTACCTTGCAAGTGGTATTTATAAATATTTAAAGGTTTCTTTAAAATTGTCGCATGCATGCCGCCAGAAACCAATTCAGACAGAAAAGTTTTGGTCATTTATTTTAACGATATAACTTTGTTTTAGAAGCTAAATGTAAAATCCAACATACACACACACAATCACATTCGTATTATTTTGAAATTAATTCTTACAGACATTCGACTTGAACCCACGGTACCCACATTAGTTATTGTTTCACTCCCTCACTTCACTTCCCTCTTATTGACCATTCTTTTTGTTTCAAGTTGACATAAAATAACTTAAGCATTCTAAATATTATGCCAATTTAATAACATTATAAAGTTTAGAGTTTTACATTATTCACAAATAATATTATATCGTTAACATTTGGGTGACAATTATTTCTTCGAAAAATTTGAATCCGACTTACAATTAATTCCTTTGGAGGTATAAATTTCAGCGTTATTGCATGTATTTACATTTCTCATACACACGGCATTAAAAAGCGTTATTTGTGCCGCGGAAAAGCCTGTAAATCAAAGTTATTTGTCGAGGAAAATATTTTTTCCTTCGCTCTAGCTACAGTGATATATTATAATTATTGTGGTCGCAATGACGATGTTTTGGGTGTCATCTCTTATAATATTGTATTTTTTCTCCCAATGCAACAGCATTGGGGGAAAATACCTCTTTAACAAAAGAAGTTTTTCAATATTATTATAAGTTTTGAGAAATTGTGTTTAGGTGGTGTTTCTGTTCATTTATTTCTTTGAAATTGTTGTATTTTGCTTGTATTGGATTCACTTGCGGTAGACTAGGCAAGCAGGATATTCTATAGAAATTTAATGATTGGCTTCGAATTTCTTTAAACGTTTTCTAATGTACTATAGTGACAGTTGATACCTATTAATAATAATAATTTGTTTATTCAAGTAAGAAATATTTCTTGTA
>DWKL01002898.1:0-12102 GCA_018249415.1 Phareas burnsi | reverse complement strand
AAAAAAATACTTAATGGGCTATACAAAAAAAACATTTATGGTGCATATCATGGTTCTTATTATTTTATTGATTATCTTTGAACAATAGATAATAAATTTATCTATTTGTTATACCGATTGTGTATAAAACAATAAAATCTACATTCCACATAAGATAACATTTTGATCAGTACAATTTACGTAGGGATTATTATGTATAATTTCTTCATTTCCTGCTCGTCTACCCAATCACGGCACAGGGCGGGCGGCATGGGCGGTAGATAAATGACAAGTCGATAACTGCGCGCGCAGGTTACATAGATTTCTTTGGAAATATAGACTATTTCGGCAGCTATACTTTGAATATCACAATCAAAATACTATACGATGATCTTTTTATTAATTATAAATGATTATAATTATAAATGACGGTGACATTTTATATGCTTCGACATTCTAAGAGTTAAAACAGACTTTCTTATAAATTCCGAAAAAATATCTAATTTCTTTAAGGGTTATAAGTCTTGTATATATACATATTTATCAATTTATCAAATTAACCCTTATTATAATCTTTAGATCTTGGAAACTGTGGTGAAGGCACTCGCCGGTCATGTATTATAGGATGATTCAATAAATCCAGAAATAAATAAAGCCGCTTGGACTATGAAATCGTATAAACGAAGTCGTAAATAACGAAATGTATAGTTTCTATCACTTTATTCCACGATAATATAACCGTAACCAATCGTAACATTTATAAACACGTAAACTAGTCTATTTCACTAAGTAAATCGTCACTTTATATGTAAAAAACCTGTGTCTTCCATTGATATTGGTCGTAAAATTCGCGACCACGTCCACGGAATATTTACAATTTACGAATGGGCACTGTATGTATAAAATCTACAGAAACATTGATATCATGATCATCATCAAGCAATTGCTATCCCAATACTAGGCATAGGACCTCTTTCAGACTGAAAAGGGTTAAGGTCGTCGTCCACCACGCAACCCAAATGCATGCGTCTTTAAGAAAATCATAACATTTAAATAGATTGCTGTAGAAAAGTGTTATTGTTATGTATTATTTGTAAATCTTATTAGTGACTTTTAAGTATCTAGAGACGGCAATATAATATATGACATGACTACACGATTACATGAGCTTGTAGTTGTAGTCATGTATTGATTTGCCACAGAAAATATGGACAAGATGTAGAATGACCGCTGATGCGTCACTATACCGTATATTCATATTAAATGTTACACGAATATACTACGCACACAAAGAGCCGCGCGGACAATTCATATTTTTTATGTTTTAAAAGTAGCAAAAGAGCGTGCAAGCGGCCTGATTTTAAGCGGTCATTGCAGCCCATGGACATCCACATCTAGCCTCAAAAAGGACTGGATCGTACGTAAGTAAGTGCTTCACTACTCCTGAGGACTAAGATAGTCGCCTCGCTTGTAGGTATGCCCGATGACCATTCTCCAACCGAAACACTGAACCTCAAACGAAAACGGAGTTCCGTTTGAGGTTGTAAATGGATTCGTCACTACTCCTGAGAACTAAGATGTTCGCCTTGCTATATGTGTGCCTGGAAACCGCACCTCGCCGACCGAAACACAACTGCTTCACGGCGGATTACGAGAGCGGCGGCGTTGCCTACCCGGCCGAGCTATAATTCTACGACCTATTAAATACCATAAATGATATATGTATAAGTATTTCAAATAGTGTCCATTTGGAACAATGACTGTGACATAAAATTTGTCACTTATGTTTGTTTTTGTCGCTGGAATTCACAAACGAAAGTGACAAATTAGTGAAAGTGTCTTATTAATGAAACAAGTTGATTGATAAAATAATTGACGAGCGCGTAAAATCGACATGACTGAGACAACGTCGTTTATCTTATTATATATCCTGCTACATTTGAGTTACTATATTCTCATCGAATATTTTAATATAATAGAAATTTAATAGCAAACCCATTAGGTTAATACGTTCAATAAAAATATAAATTTTGTAGGAATAGAAGTAAATAGAATAATATATGTACTTAGTTCTAGAAATAGCATAGTAATCAAGTACATAGTTTATTATCTCATATATATGCAAATATAATAATACATAAAATATATAATTTTTATCGTTTAAATTCCAAAGGACAGCAATATTTCTGTTTTTGATTCTGAATAGGAATTCATAGTTAAACCGTTCGCAAAATTTTCCCCCAAGTTTAACCCATTACCAGAATACCCTAATTACCCTTAGCCTACTAGGTTTTCTGAATTGTTATTCTATTTTTTATCTTTTCATACAAAATATGTACGAATTTTTTTACTAACACTTCATGACGTGTGTCGCGAGGTTGTCATTTTGTACTAAACTAAAAAAATGGTGCTTAATCTTTCTCACATCAAGGCAAAGAAGGGCATCAACTTTTTATGAAATTGTTCAAAAATGTATACAGTTTTAGTATATATGTACATTCACTTATGAATAATAGAAGTGTACCATGTTATCGTGGAACATGTTAAAATATTTGTTACAAAAATAATATTTGCGATATTAATTGTCGAAATTTAATAGAATTGCACATGAAGAAAAGTGTAATTAGTATAAAAGTGATAGCATCTTACATAAATAAAAAAAAACGTCAAAAGGGACGTCGACTTGAATTTAAGTTAAAATATGTTACAACGCTCCGCTTCTCCAAATGTAGTCTTCCTGTTTAGTTGTTCTTGTTTTCTCTTGGTTAATTTTCATCTGTGATACGTTATTGTATATTATTAAAATTAACCTAAAATGATACGGACACGGAGTATAGTGCTGTTGTATGGACCGATATAATATTTTCTACCGGGTAATTTGAAAAAAGAAGTTCTATTGTATCGTAAACGTGTCAAACTTATGAAAGAACAGGAAGAGTTAAGTATAAAATAAAAGTCATTCGAAATATCATCAATTAGTTCGAATAATGATAAATAATTTATTAATTAGAATTACTTTCTAATAAGAAATATTTTATGCACATACTAATATATTTATCATTGTTACTTAATTAACACATTTATTAAAAAGACTCTGTCATTAAAAAAAGTTATTCTGCAAAAAATAGGCAAATAAATGAGTGAGGTATTTTCAAGCGTATATGAATGACTACGCGTTGGAATGTGGCGCACGCGACTGGAGCACACATACATTTAGTCACAAACACATACGACCATCTACCGTGTGCATACACGTTACAGCGAATACATCGACACGTGAAACTAGTTATTTAGTACGCACACACGTAACGAAACGTCTGCCGGCAATAACCACACACTATTATAACATTTTAGTGGATACTCATTCACAAAAGCCTTAAAACGAACAGATTTTTAACACCTGGTATTTATTGTTCTTTGTAAATTTAGATTGACAATCAGTCCCAACGTTCTTATATTTAAATTAAATACTTTTTTTATATTTCTACATAGTATTTATCAATCCTTTGTTTAAAGTATGCGATAAGTCTCCATTATTAATAATAACTTATGAATAATAGACACTTGTTACACATTTTAAAGCATATAATGAAAACCGGTAGATAAGATGTAATTATAAACAATGACGCTCTACCGTCCAAAGCAACAAAAAGATTATGTATTTAACTGTACAGATTCTTGAATGGCGTTGTCAAGAGTCGAGATTACTATTTACCCGTTATTCGTCTCAATGAATGGTGCCTCTCAAAAGCTCAAAAGCATTAAACAATGGGATTCCCGCTAAGTAGGACTTACGTACTCTAATATAAAGTTGCTATTAGAATGTTTAGGATGTCTCCAAAAAGAGTACAATTTATGAAGATTTAAAGATTATGATCCTAAGTCAAGAGGAAGTGAAGTGCTCAAAGTGTGCGAAGTTACCTTTTCAAACGTTTTCGGCCGGGAAACGAATCCGCGACGCCCACGCGCGCGCCGGAAATATCGTAGAGATCGTATCGTCATTTTAAGTAAGCATGCAGCTCACGATTTCGTCATTAAAAGGATATGAACATTTTTTGAAAAGGAAGCTGGGTCTTGATAAGGTCAAATTTGTGAAATAATGAGATAACATGTATTAATGTCAACAAGTAGACATAGTTGAGAAGGTATTTATGAGAAGCGTTCGTGGCGTGTGTTTTTCTCTGTAGTTAAACAGTGGTTTATTAGTTACTTCGACCGATTGAAGGTTGAGATGATTTAAACTATCCTTTATCAGGGCATCTGCCAAATAGTCAATTATTAATTACAATTGTACATACATATATTTTTTAGTGTTTACTTTTACAGTTTAAAAAATAAATAATCAAGACAGCTCTGTTTCAAATATATTGCGAATACAAATAAAAATAAAATAAATAAAGGAAATAAATAATGTCCATCGTAATTCAGCAGTGACCGTGTTGACCATCAAGCACGTTTAAATTAATTTTCTTTACTCACTTCATACCTTATCTACCAAAATTATTTACATTTCATGAACACGTGTATTGGCGTCATCTTAATGCTGCAGATGTATGTACTTCTCATGTAATTCATAACAAATATTTCACAATAACAGACGTTTCAAAACGACCTATTTAAGCAATATTTCATTTATTTACATAAATAATTTTAAAGTTTATAGTAATTTGGGGGTAAATTTTTTTTTTGTATACCGTTTTGGTAGTGTATCTATTTCACTTATTTCATGAAGTAATTTAAGAAAAAATATTAAAAACATCGAGGCAATCAGCTTAGTCTTCAGGTGTATTAACTTATCTAAGTATGACCTCAGATAAGACTTCGGTCCGATTTGAGTTAAGATGTGGATATCCAAGGGCTGTAGTGACCACTTAACATTAGGTGGCTTGCACCTTCGTTTGCTACTCTTCAGCAAGAGTGAGGTTTTATGAGCAAGAGTATGGTCTCGAGGAGACCTACAGAATGCAGAGCAGATTAAGAAGAACTGGACAACTCCCGCAGCTTGCCTTGGCTGGTCGAACAAGATAGAGCTATTACAGCTGTACGTTAGAAGGATATATATATTGTATCGCGGAATTCGTCAGACGGTGGTGAAAACGGTACCAAGTCGCTCGACTCCTCTTAAGAAAATATTGTGTACCGGTACACGACACTACATGAAGCCTTCTAATAAGGATTTTCCTGGCTAACTTTAGATGTTTTCGTATTCATTCATTCAGTGTAGATAAAATTCAGAATTCAAAATTGATTTTTTTTTTTGTTTTAATCTACTCAAACGGATCCTAGCGAATGTTTGAAAAATGGATTACAAATTTTGAATCGGGAACACAGACAGATAGAAATACATGGGAAAGAAGCAAGTTAAATAAAGGTTGTAAACATGGGAAATATATTATAAACTTAATTTTCACGTATTTTATCGCTCGCGTCAAAACGCTTCGATGTCTCCAATTCAAAATCTAATTGTCGGTTATATATATTTTATTATATCGTCATAAAATGGGCATGTTTATAAAACCATCAAAATATCTAGTTTAATAAAACACACGGGTTGATAAAATGTACAGCGAACAACGCTTTAAAATATATATAAAGCTACACTAGTTACAAACCGTTCATATGACAGTCATTAGATAAAGGTACCTTTATTATTATTTTTTCCTGCATTGATTTTTTATATTTTTTGAGTATTAAGCTGTAATTACTTCTTAAGCTTACTCGTGGAAAACGTAGGTACCATTCAATTTCACGTAACGGACTTTCAGTGACGATTAATTATTAATCATCATAATAAATTCATTCATATTCGTTTCGAGCGTTTTGTTCAGTTTATTGCATTGGGGGCAATTGCAGAACAGCACAAAGATGAAATATTTTCTCGTGTATTTTTATGAATGAATTGCTGTTATCCGACTACATGATAACGGAACATTTGCTGTTGATATCTCATTAGCATGGGCCATAAATTATGCATTTGTCTTCTTAATTCAGTTGTGTTATGGGCGCTTCTTTACACTAGATCAACTTTTCTCAATTTATTTTTAAGATCTATGACGAGAAATTAAGAAAGCAACTTGAACGCAAAAAACCATGATAATTAATTTGTCAGATAAAATTGTCTTGCATTTGCAATTATATTTATTTTTTAACATATTATATTATATAAGTTAGCATAGCAAGTTATATAAGTAAACGGGACTGCGATTAACCAGGCGCTAACTGCAAAAATAGGTTATATTGTTACCCCTGACAATTTGTACCCCACGGCTGACCACCGCAGTCTTCAGTCAAATACAAATTCAAATTTGATATGTAGAATAGAAAAAGCTACGTAAATCGATGAATAAATTGAGTTCAGAATTAAAATGACTGTGCGGTGATGTCATCAGCTGAGGTAACGGACAACGTCGGCTGGGGTACCATTAAATTATATACCTACCTATACTGATTGTAAAATATCTTTTAAGAGGTACTCACTCTTATGCCCATCAATAGTTTATGTGCGATTACTATCTATATTACTCTAATTTAGTAATTTCCACGTCACTACGTACCACGATGAAATATTACTATTTAACTTCGTAATCAATATAAATGTTAGTCTTTATAGTGAATAGTTATTTTATGATACCATCACAATAAGTAAAAGCTTAACCTTATTGTCTTTTATGAGTGTTGTGATGAGCTGTTATGTTAAGGGGATAAAACATTATTTATACTATACGACGACGACTTACGACTGATGTTATTTGTACGACATAGACTACACAGCTAAATACATTGCTAGATAAATATTATATACGACATATACTACGTAGTCAAAGACGTACGATAAGAATGACACAATAATAGCCATAACTTAAAAAAGGCTACACTTTAACGGTAGTAGAGGCAGACAAGAGGTCCGGGTGTCTTAATAGTAGGTACGGAATTTAAAACCCTGATGACCTAAATTCGAATTGGGGATATTTCATATTATCTCGCTACGACATAGCGTAGCTTTGTAGTCAGAATCTACAGATGGATGTCGTAGTCGTAAGCCAAGAAGGTCCATCAAATGAGAATAACAGAAGAGTCGTCAGTCTCAGTATATTGATCTAACTGTCGGGGTCGCGGGAAAACGGCGACACGCTCGCCCACGCGCCGCGTCCGAGTACAGTCGCGCACACAAGTGAACAATATAATATGGCGAATTTAATATGTGCGTGTGGACTGAGTGATCTCAAAAACAACCATCCTTTTGAAATGAAATCAGATTTAAATAAATAATTATAAAAATCTGAGAGAAAAATCAGATACATATATATAGTTTTATTTATACAGCAATTTATATAGTAAATCAATAGGTGAGATTATTTACATCGTAGTGCAAAATAAACATGTACCAAATTGACTTTTTATTTAACACATTTAGATTACAAATGTAGGTATTATTTTTTATTTTCCTTAGCAGTCTGTTAAGTATAATGTCATGTACCTTACATTAGCATAGTTTTCTTAACGGAAATAAACCTTTGAATTAAATCAAGTATTTAATTCAGATATTAAACAATTTACACACATGTCTCCTTTGGGTTTACCAGAGTAGTTTACCTCTGATTGAACCGAAGATTGCTGGCATATTACTCAAGATATCTTGAAAAATGAACGTTATAATTAAGCAGTTTAGAAACATAAAAATCTGTAAAGAGACTACCGAAAGGCTTAGTTAAAAAATATTTGATTTAGTTTCCAAATCAGGTTTTCCGGCAATTGACTTAAGAGTTGAAATTCGATTCTAAATCCAAGACAAGTAACATTAGAAACAAGATGTCGAATTACAAAAACACTTAACTAATTAAGTCCCGTATGCAATGCTAAAAAGGGAATTAAACACACCATTATTTTTTCTTTTTGTATATTAATGTACGCATTGTCAAATAAGTGAACATCTCAGTTATTCGGAATCTTTCATCGATATTTTTGTTGAAAATTGTCTTACACTTTTTTACTTAACCGAAAGTGTGCGATATACCGAACTATAAGAACACGCCATTGTATTTTGAACGTGTATTTGGATCAGATTTCTAAACCAAACGTTCATCTTTGAAAACTGATCGAATGAGTACGGCCACGAATATACCTTTCATATAAAATTCGTACATTCGGACAGCCATACCTTATACACCTGCCTTATAAAGTTACGTTACCAAATTATGGATACCCTTATTTGGTTATGAAATATATTAAAAGCAAACGTTAGCGAAACGGAATACTAAAAGATTAACAGTTACACATAACTGTAACATACTACATGTTACAAAGAGGAATGTTTAGTACAAATATTTTAGCAACTATCAGGAAGATTGGAGCAGCCGAAGTTTTGAATAAATATTATATCGTTTCAGTGTACACTGAATATATTTACTCTTATATCACTATACTTACCCTTATAATATTAGTCTCGGTCTAAACGCAGTTATGCATGTAGTATTTTATATTTATTGTAGTAATATTTTTAACATAAAAATAATTTTCATTATTAATGCGATTCCTTGTTTCGTGGTTACATAGTTGGTAAAAATTTTATAAGTGGCAGAACTATAGTTCGCCTGGGAAAGTGCCACCGCCGCTTTCGTGACCCGCCGTTCTACCATCTTTCAATTTTTTTTATTTAAAACAATCGCTTTCTACACTTATAGCTCCATACTAGGATTCCCTGAGTCGAGTTTGCCATGAATACGTACAGGACGAGTGCACAAACACCCAGACCCAGAACAGAAATCTAAACTTATCAATTAGACGTCTGACGGGCTGGCAATCGAACTCGGAACCGTCTGCATGTCGGACCGTATGGTAACCGCTATGCCACGCGGGTGCTTATATCAACGCATCCACTTAACAGACACCTTAGAGACTTACTTACATTTATACCGTCCGGAAGGTGGTAATTACCTTAAATAAACAGTGCTTCCATATGGGCTGGTGTCGTGTTTTCGGTCAGCAGGACGCCGCATCGGTCCCACAGAGGAGGACGCCCGGCCCCGCTGGCCAGGGGAGCGGGAAGGCGACGTGCCACCGCTTCTACCACCTCCAAGACCATATTGTGTCGCTAGTGATGCTTCCTCAGGCTGTTGACAAGAAAATTCGATTTATAATACATTTGATAATAGAAAATATTAACATGCAATTCTTTGAGACCCTACAAGTATATTAAAACTTGTTCCATTACATTCAATAATAGCTACATTTATGTTTCAAATTTGAGAATATAAAACTTGCTGATGGAAAGTCTATCTAATAAGTCTACATAATATGTAATAGTTAAAACTGGTGTTCATTTTTATACGAGTAACCTCCACATTTTGTATCGTTTTATTTTCCTCCTTTGCTCCCAATTAATTTGGAGTTATGATTACAATTTGTATTTCAATGTTCACTTGTGTCAAGGCCTACCTGCTTGATATCAATAATAATCCTAGAATTTTATTTTTAGTATATTTCACTACCATAATACATAGTTAACCAATTATGCAACTATGTCAGTTTTTTTGTTATTTATAAGAGTAGTAAGCGTGTGTAGGCCACCTAATATTAAGTGGTCACGCAGCCTATGAATATCTATATCTAACATCAAACAGCTATGGTGTCCTATTTCAAGTCATATGTATGCATTATACTGCCTGAGGACTAAGATGGATGCATCACTTGAGATTCTACCCGACAACCACACCTCTTTAACTGTAACACGTGAAGTGCCGCACAGTAGATTGAGAGCAGCAGTGTACTTCTCTGGTTGAACTATACTTCTAACATTTATTAAAAGAGTTAAGTACAAAAAATCTTAAAATATATAAGATTTACTTGTATGTGTTGTTCTATTTTATGGAGTAGCGAGAACTACCCTATGGATATGTTTTTTACATGAAGTTGATTACAGATATCCATAAACAGCAGTCACCAAATAACATCTGGTGGGCTGTATGCTCATATCATTGTTTCATCACATCGAAACAAAAATCATCCAATCCTAAGTAAAGTTGACCAAACTTGAGGAATAAATTTTTTTACACCACAACAATGCACAACTTTCATAACACAAAAATGAATGTGGCCATGGTGATTTCTCATTAGAATCCATGCAAGTTTCACAATATGTGATTTTTTTTTCACATTCCTATTTTATTTTTAATTTACTACTTTTCCTCGTAAGAAAACAAACTTAGATCAACCTTATCACAATGATTTATACCTAGAACATCTTAAAAACATGCAATTATAGATTGTTTATGAATTACAAGAAAAAATATATTTAAGTACTTAACTGATGAATAACTACAATGCTGGAATTATAACGGTATGCAATAACTATTTTTGAATTTAAAAGTTACAAATAAGAATTTATCACAACTACACTACTTAACTACACAACTATAAGAGTCATGCTATGCTATATTATACTGAATTACATAGGACAATAACAAAAACAACAACAATATAATATATAGAATTTGAAAATAAACCGTAAAGATGTATATCTAATTGGCAATATAAGTTTAAAATTAACATGACTGTATGGACACAACATAAATGTTTATTTATACTTCATATTGATCTGTTTATGGTATGAACAGATGGGGTTACAAGAAATACTCGTCTAACACATGTTATAAAATAACAATAAACAGGGTTTTCTGCTCAAACCATTCATTCAAGGATTATAACTGAACAGTGGCAGAAATAAATGGATAAGAGATTGCATGGTGCATACACATGCATCTGAAGACAATAAGTCAATTAACATTACATTGTCATCAGTGCATTCTCACAGCTGGGATGTATGAAAGTAAAATAAGTAAATTGCCAAGTATATCGGAGTTTAAAAAATAATTAGTAGCACCAAATTCATAAAATGTTCCACTACCGAAAGCAAAAGTTCCAAGGTCTACAACATAAACATGGAATTGTAATAACGAGCAGATTCCAAAATGAGGAACCTTTGTTGTTTCTGGCTCTGCCTTGATAGGTTTTGGTGCAGCGACATTTGGGAGTGAGCCACTGCGATACGTGCCGAGGGCTTGTTGCGTGGGTCGAAGAGACGCATCAACGTTCTCTGGAGGCTCTGGAGGAGCTTTCACCCTTGCTCTTCTACTACTTGAATTAACCTGCAACCATGCTCTTTCAACATCTCTGCCATAACATAATAATAATTTTTAATCACCATTCCACTTGGTTGCTAAGAACTCCAGTCAACTTGTTGCACTTAATATAACATGTCTATAAGAAATATGGTTCAATGTGTATATTATCCTTAACTTAGATCGCCTAGATAAATAATTCAAATAATGATAAAAATATGCCTTCCAGGAAAACCTATCAGTGTGAATCAAACCATAACTGAATTCAATGCAATTTGTAAACATGCACATATTTTGAAGTTCCATGAAGAATATTGTTTCCATATGTACCTGTTTATGTTTATATTATGTATTGAAAGGATACTTTATTCATTTCATTAACGATGTCGACAATGACAATTGTTAATTATTTGATACAGGTACTATACGGGTCGAGTAGGCATTCATTTGATATGTTATTGCATACCCCACTTATTCAGACAGGATTAACCATTAATTTAGTTATTAAGTCGTAATAGGAATATTGTAATGATTATTGTTTACGTCGGCTAGCACATTTGACGGCCAGGAAGCGATTGCCTAAGTAAATAGGCGACATACCTTATTGGTTGCGTCGGAAACTTCGCGCATAATTTTTTCAAAAGCAGCCGTTTCCTCGGCCTGCTTTTGATTGTGGAGGGCAATTTTTTCACTAAATTTTCTAGGATTCGCCATGATGGTCAACAAACATTTATTCTTCTCTCTTTACATCACAATTTTCTACGCTCGTAGAACCAAAACGCGCTTGCTTGTCAGAGCAAGCAATATGATTGCCATTTTGAAAAATTATTTTTTTCAGCACTCAGAGTCAATTAATTAAAGTCTAAACAGCCTTATTTGTTTTTTAATATTTCTAAATTCACTATTGAGTAAAATATGATTATAATTCACTGTGAATAAATTTTTGGTATTTCAATATAGCTGTAGAATATGTATATTTAGTTTTAATTATATAAGTATAATTATT
>DWKL01002897.1:0-12107 GCA_018249415.1 Phareas burnsi | reverse complement strand
CTGCCATCTTGGATATGCACTTAGGTAACTCGCTCTGACATATGCTCCTGCCATCTTGGATATGCACTTAGGTAACTCGCTCTGACATATGCTCCTGCCATCTTGGATATGCACTTAGGTAACTGCTATGTTGGAAATGGGTTTTTCAGCCATGACGTGACATCGTGATGATATGATATGCAATCATGACATGATAAATAATATGGTTATGCGTGAACTATACAGTTCAACAAGTTGCCTGATACGTTAAATCAGGTATATGCGCCTGGTTAGTCACGCCTATGAAATCGTTCAAATAATATCAGTATTAATACCCATATCAACAACGTCAGTGGAATCGGTTCTAAAAAGTATTAGTATTATAAGTTTCGTGTATAAAGTAATGTATTGGGATACAACCATTTTTATGTCCCATGTTTGATGTGTGTGATTTGGCACTAGCCCCTCGCTACAAATCCAGGGGGAAGCCTGAAACATGCTCCAGCAGGTGTAAATTACGTTCCTCTCTAGATCGGACCGGCGCTCGTGCAAGGCGCTTCATGGAAACATGTCAGTGCTGTTCGTCTCAGGAAACTCTGTAAAGGCAATCTTCGCAGATTATAGCGTCAGCTTGGAGTACAACGACCCCAGCATCGCCAGGATCAGCGATTTGGATTATAATGTCAGGTATAAAGTTCCAACCTCAAATTTTCATATTTAAAAAGAATCGACGAAAACCATTGATTTATGTAAGTAAGATTAATTGAAATAAATATGATGTGTATGTGGCTCCAATCCTTTTCTTACTGCTGAGCACGGGTCTCTCACCACAACTGGGGAAGGCCTAGAAAATACTCCAACACATTGCTACTCCACGCTGCGCCAATACGGATTTGCGGAGATACGGGTTAGAGGCCAACCCGGTTTGTATGTATTTTTTTATAATTAGAATGGCTTATTTTTTATTTATTATTTATACGCCTTTTTCAGTTCTCATATTTGTCTTTGCACGATCAAGCACGAACATTTTACTGAATCATTTGCGCTATGACCTAATTATTCATAGCTCATCAAGTCTCCCAGAGCGCCGCGTTGCTCACGTATATATCGCCCATCCAGTAGAACAATGATATAAATACAAAAACGGTCAAAATTAGCACCTATAATACACATAACTTTCAGGAAGAATCAACTGTACGTGGCTTCAGCGGAAACCGGTAAACTGATTGAAGCGAACCGTACACAGGACGACCTGGGCTCCAACATCATCACCAACGTTGGAAGACCCACTAGGGTGAGAGCTCATTGTCCCAAGGCGAGACGAGGACTAGAAGTTACTTGACTGTGAAAGGGTTCCAATTTGCGCTGCAAAAGAACTGGTGCATTACATTCATTGCATCTTAATCTATACTCTTATAATAAAACTGAAGTGTTGGTTTGTTTTTTGCTTGTTTGTTTGAACGCGCTAATCTCTGGAACTACCAATCAGATAAGAATAAATATTTTTGAACTAAATAGGATATTTATTGAGGAAAGTTTTGGGTAATGTAACACTACATTATGAATTTTTCTGAGGTGTTATATGGATGCAAATAGCATGCAAAGGTTAAACAAACAAAGTATGCGAAATGAGACCCAACACGCGGATGTGGGGGCGGTATGGCCAATGGTACTTATTCACGTGATGGAAATCGCAGGCATCAGCTAATACCTTATTGAACTCGACATATTCGCTGTAATGTTGTAATGGTCAAGTTTAGGAAATTCTTCCTCTGCATTTCGGTTAAAGAGATGCGGTTGCCGGCACCCTTACAGCAAGGGGACCGTCTTAGTGCTCAGGAGTAGTGACCCATCCACGTACGACCACATATAGAACTATAGTTTTGTTTGAGGTTAGATGTGGGTGTCTCTGGGCTGCAGTGACTTAAGAGCAGGTGATCTGCAGGCTCGTTTACCACTTACTAAACATATAAAAATATGACCACAAGAACCACTGCACAGGACTTCCCAGAAGTGGTTCCAGGAGCAAAAGGTTAAGCATTTACAAAGGATAAGTTCGAACCTGATGATGTATAAGTGTAATATAGACATTGCGTAGAGGGGTTTCTAACGGATATTCTCGGGGTCGCAAATCTTAAGCATTCCTAGATGTGTCTCGATGCGATATAATCAAATAGTAGAACTATACACTCTAGTGCACGAGGAATATGGAGGAATATCGAAAATGTTGCAGGTGGCTGTCGATTGGATAACGGATAACGTATACTTCGTGGACAGCACTCCAGGTCACAGCTGCATAAGAGTCTGCAGCGTCAAGAAGAAGAGGTGTGCCAAACTGCAGAAACTGCCATCTGAAGCCGTAGTATGTTTTTTCTCTATTCTTCGATAAAGTGTACAAAGTCAATTGTACCCTATTCTTCTATACTCTACTCTACTTTATTCTGATGGTCTAAGACTTTCAGTTTAAAGATTAATGCATGATGGTTGAACTGTATAGGGATTTTAGCCCGGCGATTCATTGATACTTCTCTGGTGTTGCAAATATACATAGACGATGGCGACCATTTCGATCAGATGTCCTCTCTTATCTTTAGGTTTAGATTTTGGCATACTTTGAAAGGGTCCATCCATCAGCCTTTTAAGGACCGCTGCTGAACATAGGCCTCCCCTAATCGACGCAACTTCACTCGGTTCTGTGCCTTTTGAATCCAACGGTTTCCCGCTGTCTTCTTCAAGTCATCAGTCCACTTTGTTGGAGGGCGACGTTTACTTCTTTTGCCCAGCCGTAGTCGCTATTCAAGACACTTTCTTCCCCGACATTAATCATTCCTTCGAGCGAAGCGGCCAGCCCACTGCAATATCAGCCTATTAATTTTGAGAGCTATGTCGATAAGCTTAGTTAGTCTACGGATTTCAACATTACGAATTATGTCGCGAAACACCAAGCATAGCTCTCTCCATAGCACGCTGAGTGACTCTGAGCTTCCGGATAAGCCCTACATTGAATGACCATGTCTCGTCTCCATGGGTTTCTGCACGCTCCACTGGCAACACTCATAGTTCGGATATCCATATAGGTGAACTAGGCGGTAGACGAAGACCGTTAAATTTGAACGGTGGCATGGTCATGGTCCAGGGAATGACATAGCAACATGACTACGATGGACGATCGGGTCGCTAACGTATAACTTTAACCGGGTGCCTCAAGACATTCGTCTAGGGCGCCGAGATTGCCCAATGACTATGACCGTATCTCTATTGGACTCCTCGCCTATGTATGATTGATAGTTGTCCTTTGACTGATGAGACCATTTGATATTAGGTACCTTATATCTAAAAAAATATGTGTACTTATTGACGCACGTAAGTTATACTACTTTGGCGTTAATCACAAATGAATTTTCTGACACATTAAAATAAATTTTAATTTAGTCAAACAATAGACGACATCAACGAATAGTAACTTAGAATAACTAACAGTTTAAATAAGATTTTAATTCAATAAAATAAAACAGGAATAGTGTGCATACGTTACTTGCGAACTATTCGGATAACTTCACACAGTAATGAAAATAATTCTCAATGGAGACTAACTTCATCCTGTTACATCTGCGCGCGCAGCTTGTTTCATTCTGAAAAATTCACTCTCATCTAATTTTCATAACACGTCAAAAGAAGTATAAGAAAACATTCGTTCCAGGTATCAGCATTGGTCGTGGACCCGGCGTCCCGCAAGATGTTCTACTGTGTAAACCGCGAATTGGAGTCGATAGTCCGATCGGCGTCCCTAAGCGGCAGGCAGGTGTCCGACGTGGCCACCCTCACCAATTGCACGGGGCTGGAGGTGGACTCCTTCAAGCAGAGGCTGTACGTTGCGGAAACCGGCCCCTCGAGGATCCTGCAAATGGACTTCGAAGGGAACACTTTGTAAGTGACTAAGGTGGTAGAAACCGTAGGTTTCGCAGTTACCACACAACAAAAATTTAATGTTTTTTCTATACTTGAAGAGTAACAAATTTAATGCAGTAATATGCAAATAATATATAATAATAGCAAATAAAATGCTTGTGTTTCGGTTGGAGAGGTGCGGTAATCAGGCACACTTACAGCGAGGCAGCGTCTTAGTCCTCAGGAGTTGTAACGCATCTACGTACGGTAGATAAAAATCCAGTTCAGTTTGAGGTTAGCGGTGGGCGGATTATGAAGGCGACGATGGTACATCCCCGGACGAACTTATAGTTCTGTCACCTATCGAATTATAATTAAATGGAAGAAATGACATAATTAGACTGGGCTCAAAGTAACGAGAGAGGATCGTATAACGAATAATGATATTGTCATTGAAATTAACGTGATAATATAAGTAATATGTAAACGTGAAGAAGTTTTATTCAAGTTATAACCGGCTGATCCTGATACTAATATGAGGTGTTCCGACTTAGACCTCATGGGCGACTAAGCTGGACTATGGCAGAATACTCTGAAGTCTGCTATCTTAAAATATCATGCAAATCAGTATCAGCATTAGCGCTAATTTACATTGTAACCGTCCCTTCCCAACGCCGTTTCCAGAAAAACGATCGCTAACGACCCGAACCTGCAAGCGCCCCACGGGCTCGCGGTGTTCGAAGACGCGATCTACTTCATCGGCGCCAACTCGTTCAAGCTGAGCCGCTGCCAGCTGCACGGCGCGCGCGCCTGCGAGCCCTACCTCTACTCGGTGTTCGACGCCAACACCTTCGCGATCCGCCACGAGAGCGTCCAGCGAGGGGACGTTCCGAACGACTGCGATGGCGTCGCGTGCTCCAACGTGTGCGTGCTCGGGGAGTCGGCTCCGCAGTGCGTGTGCGACGACGGCGGCCTGTCCAGCGACGGGAGCTGCCCGTACGTCGCACGGAGCGAGGTATGTGTGCCGCGCTGGTTTCGATGTAACGTTTTATTAGATGTAACACTTAATTAGATGTAACGTTTAATTCATTGTAACGCTTATTTCGATGTAACGCTTGTTCAATAGGTGATAGAACTAAGCCGTATGTCGCACAAAGCGAAGTATGCATGTCGCGCAGGTTACGATGTAATGCTTAATTCGATGTAACGCTTGGTTTATATATGATTTTGTATTTGTACATGGCTACCGTCGGATTGGAACGCGACCTTAACCGAGAAGATTCGGTAGGAAACTCAGCGGGCTTGGCTTTTAATTTTTGTAATGTTTTTTATAGTATATTTTATTTGTTACATAATAATCATAGAAATTTAGAAGCTCCAGTATACTGCATTGAAAAAAGTAGAAGATATACCTCCAACCTCGCTTTCCACGTCGCCCGGAGATGAGAAGTAAGTCTGTCAGATGCAAGACTGCTTAAGGATACAACTAAGTACGACCTGGTCTTCTAAAATGGGTAGTCTCTTTGCGGCCTCGATACTTCACTGGATCACACGTGGTAGAGCACCTGGGCCACGTGGATAGTTTTATTGAACAGATAGGAACGGAAAAGTCCGTTTCATATGCTGAGCACAAGACACCAAGCAGAACAAAAAACAACTTTGGCGGAAATTTTAGTTCTAACCACTGATCCATAAACACGCAACTTTTGCAGAAATTTTAGTTCTACCCACTTATCCTTAAACGAGGATTGAACAATATATGCATGCGTATGAGGTGGTGGAATCCTTCATTCGATTCCAGAGAGACCATCGGCACATTTGCTTACAACAACAGTGTTACATACTGGCTTGTATGGCATAGGAAGAGAGGGACACTCGATACATTCCAATTTAGTCCAGTCCTTTCCATATATTTTAAAACCAAAATCGAGTTTACTTCGAATTGTACTATTGGCCAAATTGTACTTTAGGTCCAATTGTATTTTTGGCCTAATTGTATTTTTGGCCAAATTGTACTTTTGGCCTAATTGTATTTTTGGCCCAATTGTACTTTGGGTGAACTGTATTTTTCGCCAAATTGGTCTTGGGTAAAATTGTATTTTTGGCCCAATTGTACTTTGGGTGAACTGTATTTTTCGCCACATTGGCCTTGGGTAAAATTGTATTTTTGGCAAAATTGTATTTTAGTGAAATTTTTCATCAAACTGACTTTAGAGATCTTCTCGGGCCAACTATGGTTCCATCACCTATTATTCTTTATGAGGGTGGTAAAAACTGTCCAGCCGCACTATGCTCTTGCCACGTCTCCAGCTGGCGCTGTTCAACGGATGGTCGCGGGATGCTTCGCGCGCGCACAGCGTATCTCTTGCGCTGGTGGGGGCGTTGCTGGCGCTGCTGCTGCTGTACCTGGCTGTGTTCGCGTACTACCAGGTCGCGCGCCGCCGCGCCGCGAGGTCGGACTACGTGCGGTTAGTATACGTACCGTTCAATCTATGCGATCATAGTCATCATCAACCCGTTAATCTCCCACTATGGGGAACGAGTCTCGTCTTACAATGGGAAAGATTAGGCAATAGTCCACCATGCTGGCCAAGTGCGGATTAATAGACTTCACATAATTTCGAAAAATTTGAGGTGCGTGCGGAGCTTGAACCCCAGATACCCAGCGTGAGGTTCAGAATCTTCACCACCAGGCTATCAATGCTTAATAATTTTATAAAAATATTAAATCAAAGCAAAGCATATGCACTTTATACTAAAATGGGACTTTCCATACTACGGCTCTGAGATCCCAGTAGAGATAAGGATGGATAGTTGGGGACCTCGGGCGTCGAGAATTCTCTTTGCCCGGGCAATTCTCAAGAGGGTAAATACCCCCCGGGGAATATCGATACTACTTTATAACACTAAAACGTTGATTAGCAGCATTATAATACTTAAAGATAGTATGCATTTCCGATAGGTGGCAGTACTATAGTTCGTCCGGGGAAGTACCACCGCCGCTCTGATAATCCGCCGTGAAGCAATTGTTTTGGTTGGAGAGGTGCGGTTCCCGAGCACGGTAATAGCGAGGCGATCATATTAGGAGTAGCGATGCATCTATGTAGATCTCAAATAGAATGTCAGTTTTGTTTGAGGTTAGATATGTGTGCTCATGGGCTGCAGTGACCATTTAACATCAGGTGGCCTGCACCCTCGTTTGCTACTCTTCAAATAGTTAGCCTAAAGAAATTAAATCTCGGCAACCTCTAAATTCTCGCCGCCCTCCACCCCTATAGCGTAATAAATAAATAATCTCGGCCATATCAACCATGCCCCCCCTACCCACCTCCTACGTACCCGCTTCTTCGTCGCTATAACGTAATAAATAAATGTTTCGTTGTCCACAGAGTCAGGTATCAGAACACCCCCGACGGCGTGACGCAGGTCTCTACATCTATTATTGAAATGCCTAACGCAGCGTAAGTTATCAATCGTATCTTAATTCTTCAATGAAATAAAATAATATAAACGCTTTTTCCACTCTTACTTAGCCTTACACTAGGATACCTTGTGTGGAGCCATGGACACATACAAAGACGACAAACACCCAGAGCCAGAACAGAAGTCTAATCTAAAATCATTATTTAAATGTCTGTCTCGCCGGGAATAGAACTCGGAACCGTATAGTAGTAGCCGCTGGGCCACTTGGGTTATCAAATTCTAGAACATTACGAGAACATCGTGAGGAAACCTGCATATCCCAGCGTTCTCTGTGAAGTTCTCGAAGGTGTGTGAAGTCTACCAATCCGCATTTGGCCAGCGTGGTAGACTATGGCCTAACCTTTCTCATTCCGGGAGGAGATCTGTGTGCTGAAGTGGGGCATTAATGGGTTAATGATGATGATATAAATATTCATATTGTTATAAATACATTTATTATTCATTTTTATTAAATTTAATGGCAGTAATAAAAACATGTAGCCATCATGATGTTGTCGCCCATATGTAATCCACCTTAAATAGAATTGCAGTGCTACCTGAGATCGGCCACAGATGTGTTACTAGCCCTAACGTTTAAATTGGAACGCGTCGCGTGTCTCTTCTTTACCACACTTTTCAAACCAGAACACAGCAGTATTCAACATTGGTATTACAAGCCAGAATTGGGTCTGACATGTGAGATAGAATTCTACCACCAATAAAAGTGCAACTTCAGGACTTACATCTTCTGCCTACTTCAGATCAATGATACATAACCACGGATGGCAGTGGACAATTTTCTAGGTGGTGTATGTACGTGGTAAAACGGAAATTACTGTACAAAGCTTGTATGTGTCTTTTTTGTATGGATATTTTAATGGTATTATTACATTTTGGTGACAGCTGTTGACAGTTGACAGTTCACAATTACTTGACGTTTCTGTGACGCTGAAGTCTCTGAATTTTATAGTAGATAGAACTATAGTTCGCCCGGGGAAGCATCACTGCTGCCCATATAAGCCCATAATGTGAAACAATATTTATTTCGGTTGGAGAGGTGCGGTTGTCGGACAAATTTACAGAGGCAGCCGTCTTAGTCTTCAGGAGTTTTTTTTTTCGAAAATATGTTGCTGTTGGTCCTAGCGACCTTTACAGCTTCACCGGGTTTTAGTGGCCAGCCGGGGAGGACTCAGCCTGGGGGACAGAAGACTATGACCGTGAAGGGGTGGACGACTGCGGTCCGTGACCGGAGCCGCCCGCCTCTCCATATTGGGGTCTGCCACCGATCTAAGGGCGCCTCCTGTGAGGCACCTCAGGAGTAGTAACGCATCTATGTATAAACTCAGATAGAACTTCAGTTTTTTTTGAGATCAGATGTGGATGTCCTTTGGCTGCAGAGATCCCTTAAAATCAGGCGGCTTGCAAGCTCGTTACTCTTTTCTACTCTTCAAACATAAAACATGCGGTTCTTCAAAAAATACAAGAAGTCTTCACCTTCAAGGTTTCTGAATAAATAGCACGGTCGTTTGCTACCATTTTGATGGTAACTGCGATTGGCAACAGAAACTTTTGTATGACGCCGAATGAGTCATAAAGAAATCTACCACTTCCCGTGTGTTCATTTCAAACGTAACAATATAACAGTCGCTTATTCGCAGTGGAGTCGCCCATGAGTTTGTCAATCCCCTGCAGTTAGTGAGGAACATCTGGCAGCAATCTTACAGGAAACGAACTCGTCCGCATGTACGTTATAACTGTATTTACATATGTACTCTCTGTGTGATCGGTATGACGGCGGCTGCCCAACGCGCCAATACTATAGAATAACCAGCATCATTGTTGACTGTACCAAATATACTTATAATTTTTTTTGTAATTTAACGTGGACAAAAGTGTTAAGTAATATATTAATTATTATAATAATAATTGCAATTTGCTTGATTGCCGGATACACTACAGCGAGGCATCTTAGTCTTCAGGAATTATATAATTTAATTTGTTTTTGAGCAGTGACAGCCCTCACAAGCTAAGAGTCCAGGCTTCAAATACTGCACGCACCTCTAATATCTATAGAAATTATCACTTGTTTTAACGTTGAAGGAAAACATCGTGAGGGAACCTTTACATCTGAGACTTCTATAAAGTTCTCAAATGTGTGTGTGAAGGCTGCCAATCCGCATTTGCCCTACATGGTGGACTATGGCCTAATCCTTCTCATTCTGAGAGGAGACATGCCGAGCAGTGGGACATGAATAGGCTGTTGTTGTTGATGATGATGTCTCCATAGGTAACACTATATATTCAGTTTAACTAGATGAAATTCCCTGGTTGAGAATAGATAATAACATAATGTGACATGTTTGTTTTTATGTCTCTATTATTTTACAGCACACTTCTGGTCCAGTATTTGATGCTCAGTCTCAACAAGATCTCTCTGATACAGAATCGGACCTGGATGTGAGGGAAAATAGAAGAATTTTGAATAATTCATGAATTTTAATAAGGATTTTTCTTTTTTTATTCTAACAGTTTTCTGTTTATATAGTGTATTATGATGCACCAAATGTTATTCTTGTAATTATAAAATTTTAATTTAATGTAGGCAACATACATTGTCTAATTGTATTTCTAATCATAGAATTTACTGTCAATTAATAATAATTTATGTGCCAGGTAATGTTATTAAAATGTTGGGAGATTGTACTAATTATGATCGAGCATAATTACTGTTTACAAATCCTATTTATATAAAGGAATAAATATTAATTTTCTAGGTTTTTGTTTTATTCACATCACATCACATTCAATCTGTTATACAGATTTGTGCACGATATTCACATGCAGTATTAAAGCAAGTGATAATTATTTTGGAATACACAGACCACTCTAATAAATCAGAGATCAACTTCGGCCCAACAGCATGAGAAAATAAACTTTATGCTACCATTAAGCCTGTTATCCATACCATCATCTCAAGTGATGTATTTAAAATTCCCTCCCAATTTACAGTCATGAACATGCACAAATACATCCACTCACTTACGCACTTATAAAAAACACATACATTCACTCACCTGCACACTCAGAATAAACACATTGTATTTAGTTATCCAATAAAAGTTCTAGCAAAAAACCTGAATGTAATAATTACCTTAAACATCATCCTTATTACATCATCTTAAGCCCTAGGAAAAGAACTCGAGGTTGACAATTAGGTTGGTAAATAAATAAATAAAACATCTGCTATTAAGAAAAAAAATTATTAGACTCCTATGATAAAAGAAAAATGGTTACATGACATACATATCATTAAATTATGTTTAATTTACTTCCACAGCTTCTTAATGGACATATTCTTTTCAGAGTCCTTCTGCATTACTTTAGCAACAGCCATTTCGAAATCTTCCTGGGTTACGTGAACTCTGCGTTCCCTCAAAGCATACATACCAGCCTCTGTGCATACTCCCTTGACCTCTGCACCGGAAGCTCCAGGCATCAGCTCAGCTATCTTGCGAAGATTGATTCCTCTTGTAAGATTCATTTTTCGAGAATGAATCTTCAAAATATCTAAGCGAGCCTCTTCATTTGGAGGGGGAAACTCAATCTTCCTATCAATACGCCCAGGTCTTAACAAAGCTGGATCGAGGATGTCAATCCTATTTGTTGCCATAATAACTTTGATATTCTTGGTAGCCTCAAAGCCATCCAACTGGTTTAACAATTCTAACATGGTTCTTTGTACTTCAGAATCACCCCCACTGCCAGATTCAATTCGAGATGAACCAATCGAATCAATTTCATCCATAAAAATTATAGAGGGGGCATGCTCTCTAGCCATGACGAAAAGTTCTCGAACCATTCGACTGCCTTCACCAATGAATTTCTGGACTAACTCTGAGCCAGAAACACGAATGAATGTACACTCAGTGTGATGGGCGACTGCTCGCGCTAACAATGTCTTACCTGTGCCTGGAGGGCCATATAACAAGACGCCCTTAGGTTGAGCAATACCCAAGGCGTCGAAAAGCTCTGGATGCTTTACTGGCAGCTCGATAACCTCCTTAATCTCCTTTATTTGCTTATCTAAACCCCCCACCATCTCGTAGGTAGAGTCAGGAACCTTCTCAACCATCATGAGAGAAACCAATGGGTCCACTTTGTTAGGCAGAATCTTATGAAGCGTATAACTCTCATTACGAAGTGCGACACGGCAGTTGGCAGTCACATCGTTAATGTCGACGTTTTTGTCCAAATCTACCACGAATTTGCCTTCGGGGTGTACCTTCACGAGAACTTTTTTCTTGTCCATGGGCTTGACGACCTCCCCGACGTAGGAGCCCTGTTCTTGCAGCAATTGGAGTTCCTCGCGCAGCATACGCACTTTCGCGTTGAGTTCATTACGCTGAGCTTGCAGTCGCCGGAGATTTTGCGACTTTTCAGCCACAATCAACTGCAACTCTTCAATCTTCGTTATGTAGTACGGACGGAAACCCTCACCCTTCACCGGGTCTATTTCCATCTTGGTTATCGTCATGTTGATATTTTTTGTTACATTAATCGGTAATTAATCACTAGAATAAGATTACCAGCAAATTTAGAACAATAGTCAACCACGACTTAGATGCGGTATACAATGATTGACAATTTGATGGCATGACAGACAACCAATAGTATTTTTCAAGTCACGGTGTAGAACAATATAAATTATAATTTCTACCATTACCACAAAAATATCACAACCGCTGATTAGCAACGCTAATTTGATTGGCTCTTCAGAA
>DWKL01002896.1:0-12108 GCA_018249415.1 Phareas burnsi | reverse complement strand
TCAAGTATGGCAGCGCGAAGACTGGGGACCATTTCCCCCAAGAAGTGCATCAGGCATTGCGCACATGGCTTCCGAGGGGGTTTTAGTGGGTAGGAATCCCACATAACCCGATCTATCCCCCAAGAGATCGGGTAACTTTGAAAGATTTCCCGCTCCGTAATAAAAAAAAAAGTATATAATATTAATACCTTATGCATTCGTTGCTTATGAAATATTGTTAACACGCGAGTCGCAGGATTTTAAAGATAGAATATTAATTGTAGATAATATCGAGTCTTGTAAGATACGTCGATCGTAGCTCTGTACAAGCTGACGACGAATATAGTTACATAATAAAGCTTGATGATTGAGACGCGGTCGTGCATGACAAGACACTATGCAACGTAGGCCCGCGTAATATACCGCATAATACGTATATGAAATTGAAGACTTGTCAATGCATTCAAATATAGATTTGAAAATTACGAAACTAAATATGTTCTTTTCAACAATGATGATACTGATGGAGCAAAGAAAATTCTATAAATTAGAAATAATCAAAACCTAACAAACAATAACTTCAAAAATTAAAATGGAATTTCCAAATGTAGACTTTGAGAAGCATAGATGAAAGTAGGGTATGACTTTTTATCAGAATACGAAGTTTCAAATGAAAAAAAAAAAATCCTTGCGTACTTACGTACGCACGTAATAAGTTTTAGAGTCAATCACAAGTTATTTTTTTTACACATTGAAGTAAATTTGAACGGAGTTAAACAATAGACGACATCAAATACTACGAATAATAAATTAAAATAAATAACATTTTAATTCTATAAAATAAAACAGGAATAGTATGTATACGTTACTTGCGAACTACATGGATAACTTCAGACCGTAAAGAAAATAATAATCATAATAAAAAATTATGTGTTACACCTGCGCGCGCAACTTTTGTACCATACGGAAAAAATTACTCTCATCCTTCATATCGCGCCAAAAGAAGTATAACTTCGAAAATCCAATACGGTGAGTAGTTTTACTGAAAATCTGGGATGCACATACACCCAAAGGGTACCCACCCTTTGAAGTCACCCACTTTTTGAAATCATTTAAAAAGAGACAGCTTTGCAACAGATTACAACAGTTGTGGATATTTTTAAGTCAATCTAGATGCCAAGAGTAACTCTGTATCGAAATAGGTATTGAGGTAGTATACCTGCGCCATGGATGCAAACAAAGAGAAGTACACAAACACCCAGACTCAGAACAGAAATTTAAATTCACCATTTAAATGTCTGCTTGGCCGTGAATCAAACCCAGAACCCTCTGCATCTCAGACCGGTATGGTAACAGCTGCGCCACGCGGATCTTCAAATATATAATAAGAAACTTTATTTTATTTTTTTAAATCCGATTCTTCCATTTAACCAACGACACGTAACATCATGTTAATGAAACTGTCATTATCGGCGCGTGCATCGATCAATCAGCGGCGCACACGGCACGATGCGATCCGCAATATGCACGGATTGGATTGATTGACGATCCAACCGATGAAAGTAAACAAAACAACACGTCAGTATGCATACACTGATAATTCCACTGGAGTCTAAGTTTGAGCTATATTCACTTTGACAAGAATATTATTATTATGTAAGGTTATATATTATTTATTTACTCTGGATGAACCAGGATTTATGAGAATAACACGGGCACCGCCAAATGTTAACTCAATATGATTGTGGGTTAATATTTTGATATTGGATATCTGTATCTAATTGAAGAAATTTTCGAACTATTCGACTTGTATTCAATATTACAGCTTTCTATAGTGATAAATAAGTAAATTTTGGGAGATTTATTTCTTTGATACTATCAAATATTTGATTATAACTATATATAACTCCAGTAGTAGAGACAACTATGGGGACTATAGTGACATTGCTCAATTTCCATTATATTATATTTAAAATATTTTCGTTCTTGACTCCAAGTCGTTTTTTTTAACAAGATACGGGCTTACGCCAAGTATCTTGATCAATATGCATCTGTGTGAAAGGAGTGGGAGGTGATTCGTCTATTAGATGTGATGTATGTTGTTACATTAAGGTCTTTATCCCGATCGTTTTAAAAGAGGGTAGTTGGGTTTAAGAAAAGGCGGACTATGGAGCAGGTATCCAGGATTATTGATTTTTGCAAAAGTATGTAGGTAGAAAGAAAGAAAGAAGAAAGAAAAATATGCTACTGTGACAATGGAATCCGTGGTATAAAAGAGTAAAATAATTTAACGGATAGATAAAATTGCCGTTTAAATTGTTTTTGGTATAAGTTCCAAGTCGATAAGACTCCGAATGGAACCGGTTTCAAAAGACGTAGGGTGAATGGAAGCACAAAAGATTATTTTCAATATTAGGGAGCGTTTCCTCATACGGATTTATCAAATGTGTCAATAATGGACTTAGAAGTCGAGAAAACTCTTGCAACTAAAATTAAATTACAGAATCGTTGGTATCACATACAAAGAGACTGCTTCCGAAAATAGGGAACGTTTTTCCATATTTTTTCTCTATCCGTCAATATTTTTTTCGTCGCGTCGTCAATGTTGGCACAAAACATTTCTTACGGATTTTTCCCACAGATTTTCTTCTCCGACAGGTCCTCGCGCAGCCCAATGGCTCTCAGCCCTTTGTTTCTTTTCCAACTTTCCCTATCGTCTAGCGCAGCCACTGTGGCTGAGAATCAAAACAAAACGTCTACAACTTTCGATGTCATCTGAGAATTTATATTGCGAAGGATTTGAACTTTTAAGGTTTGCGTCTAGACAGACTAGCGTCTAGATAGTCTCACGAGACATGAGTCGACTTAGGAAATTTGTGTTCTGTAAATGTTTCATCGGATGAAATAAACAGAATCAAAGCAACTTATTAAACTCTAACTAATTTGCATAAGAGCAGTGATAGTCTAGTGGTTAAAGATTCCGGTCTCTCAATCCGAGTGGCCGGGGTTCAAACCCCGCACGCACCTCTAATTTTTCGAAGTGTGTGCGTATTAGAAATTAATTATCATTTGCTTTAACGGTGAAGGAAAACATCGTGAGGAAACCTACATATCTGAGAGTTCTTTGAAAAGTTCTTGAAGGTGTGTGAAGTCTACCAACCCGCACTTGGCCAGCGTGGTGGACTATGGCCTAACCCTTCTCATTCTGAGAGGAAACCTGTGCCCAGCAGTAGGACATTAATGGATCGATGATAATTTTCATTTTAATAGATGGTAGAACTATATTGCCACCGGGGAGTTACCGTCGCCGCCCTCATAAGCGCCGTGAAGCATTTCTTGGGTTTCGGTTTGAGACGTGTGGTTGTGGGATACACTTACAGCGAGGCAATCATCTCATCAGTCCTTAGGAGAGTAGAGTACACACGTACGTACGCTCTGTACGACTTCAAATAGGATTTGAGACCTGTTCGAGGTTAGATATGGGTGTCCATGGGCTGCAGTGACTTAACATTAAATAACCTACAAGATCGTATGCTATTTCTCACATAGAAAATAAACAAACTGCTAAAATTGTTTCATAATAGAAAAATTATTAAAAAAAAATATTATCATTATCCTAGAAAAATGAAAAATGTACATTTTAATTCGTTCCTCCTGGGGCTGCGAGGATACATTTCTCCATCGTAGCACCACAAGAAGTACATGGAGATACGCCTAAGTTCTCCCCAAATAAAAACTACTTGAGTTGGGGTAAGGAAGCTTGGTTAGCCAAGGCATATCACGTAAGGGAAATCTATAGTTTTCTTCATATTCTGACATCCAGCCTCCCTATAAAGGTTGAACAAGAAGAGGTTCCACGTGATTATAAAAGCCTTTCTAATTATAATAAATATCTAGCACTAAGAAGCGTAAAAAAATTGCTGAAAAAGTATACCCCGCTGCATCTTGTATACATTCCGCATTGAAGTGAAATATTTCGACACCATTTGGGAAATACTAGCAAATTGTTTATAGCATAGAAGTAGGAAACGAATAGGCAGTACGCTTAATGGTATGTAGTCATGAACCCTAAGTAGCAATGAAGGACTACCTTAGGTCAGCCACAGATGCGTTGCTACCTCCTTAGGACTAAACTGAAGGCCTTTTGTCAGTCACTACACACTCATTATTCTCTCTATTCTTAACAACCCGCGTGGCGCAGCGGTTACCATTCCGGTCTAACAAGCAAAGGGTTCCATGTTCGTTTCCCGGCAAGCAGATATTTTGATGAAAAATTTATATTTCTGTTCTGGATCTGGGTGTTTGTGTCTGGCACCCACGACACAGGGACATACCTACTTAGGGGCTATGAGTGTAGAAAGCGTTTATTCATTCTATCCGATACTATGTGTGATGGCTTCTGAATGGAGACACGAGGTTCTACCACCTTTGGAAATTTAGAGTATATCTGTCACTATATCATGGCACTCCATTGGAGCGTGCATGACCCTGCGGCTTGCGTAGACCGTAATCGTTCTAAAAAGTTAAGCAACGTCGGGCGCGGTCGGGTATTGGATGGGTGACCGCTAGTGACTCAACTTCAAACGCGCGTCCGTGCTAAGGAGGGCACGACAATCTGTTGGTCCCGGTAGATGATAGTATCATTAGATAGCAGTAATTAAACTTTGTCGGAGGCCTTGTGGGCAGTTTGAAAACATCCGACGCGGGTTGGCCAATAACCCGTTTCTCCACTAATAAACATTATAGCAGCGTGATGGGGTACGCTCTGGCCTTCTCCAGATGGAAGAGAGGTGCCCAACAGTGGGCTTTAAAGGTCAGTTGCAGCCATCATGTTACGCCAGTGCAAATTGGTGGCGACAAATTATTAACCAAGCAAACTATTAAAAAAATTGATTAGACCCCATGGTATATATTTTTTAGCCTAAATATATTAAAATTTATAAAGATCTTACCACATTATGTCAATTGAAACTGATAACCTACAGTGCCTACTGAAGCGTAAAACCGACAATAAAGTATCTGTCACGTTATATTCGGGGATTAATCTTTCGTTTTAGAGGATTGTACTAATATTTATTGTAGTGTGGATGGACTGGACATGGATTGAAATATTTGAAAATTGTAGCAACACAAGATTATCACTAGTTCCTAAATATACCGGAAATACACAGATATTACGAAAAATATATATTGTTGTGTGGATCAAAGTGAAACGATCTGTACTGTGTCAGTTTATGATTTTCTAAGTAGTTGGTATTGTTCTGTTATTAATAACCACTGTCATTATATTATATCCTTAACTTTTGGTGTTCAAGTTAAAAAAGTTAAAAGGTCAATCAATAAAATTTTCGAATGTTCTTCAGATATTATAAGTAAGATTGACGAATGAACTGTTACTTGTAAAAAACATTGCATATTTAATATACTACCCGCGGGAGTAAGAACGCTTGTTAACTAAAATTCTCGCTTGCAAAAAGAGGTAAATGACAAGATGGAAAATGGGTTACAACATCGAAACATATTTATAATGTCCCCGTACCTTCGAGTTTTATGAGTTTTCAACAGAACAGATGCTATCTTTTATCTTATCCTGTCCCCCTCAATTATGATGAAAAAATAATTGTTCGTTTGCTGAACATAAGAATTAGAATTTAAGCGAATTTTATTTTAATTTATAATCTACGCATAATCTAGTTATAATCTACTTTTGAAACAGAACAGAATGATTACTATCGCAAGCTTACTAATAGTAAATACGTCAAAATATAGTAATTTCGTACATATCGTAAACAATTGATAAATTTGATGAAGATGACTCTACAACTGTACAAATTAAATGAATTTGTTCCGGACAAAATTCATTTAATTTTATGACAACGTGCCTATGATATGTGGGCTGATGCATAAATCTCGCCAGGTTCCTAAGATTGCGTTATAGATTAAAAGCGCTATAAATTGTCGCGTCTGACAATAGACTCACGCAACAACATGGGATACGTGGTAAAAGGAAAGTAATCCAGGCTGTGACGACCGCTCAGACACATAATTTAATGCACGCTTTTTATTTTGTCATTAACCTTCGAGGTGCTCCGGTTTCGAATCGGCAACGTTTTATTTTTGAAACACGGTTACGCGCCGCGATGATTAGCGGGCGAAGCGTTTAACGCGTTCCGAAAACGGCATTTGTCTGCACTCACTGTAACCTGTCACGTGTCGCTAAACACCAGCCCGCGTCCCCGAGCCGACTCCTCATCAATGGCACCGTCCGAAAAACAGCCACGACTCAGAAGATTCGATTTAAAAAAATAAAACTGTTTCGCGCTCCGTTTTGACAAGTTGTGCTCTTTTTGGCGGGAGTCGCGCGCGGGAGCGGGCGCGAGCGGCGCGCCGAAACGTTCGCGTCGACTGGGCGGCCAGCGGCCTCACTGAAAAAGCTCCTTACGTTAAATACATACAGAGCCGATGTGCAATCTATTTATAAACTTAAGTTGGAGTGCGGTACGCGCGTGCAACTCTCGCACGCGTCCACTGCCTATATTAACATCATAATATTTGAAGTTATTGGGTCGACTGATGAAACGCGTTGCGGCAACCTACCGTTTGTGTTCCCTTACAATAAAGATAATTAAAATTATCGCCTTAAATCCGTCATCGGGGAACGCCCCGGTGTTTATGCACTAGTCGTATTAAGGAGGTCGATGGTGGCCGTAAGTTACAATATTGGAAGGGCTCCAAGAATAATAGAGATATTACGTTAACGATGATCGTGTGAACCGTTTTGACATGCCACTCGTGTGTTACGATTTTATTTTATTTACAGACATAACAGACACGAGATTGTGAGCTATCAAAACGCCGATAAATATCGAAATGGAATACATTTATGTGTAGTAATTTGATGTGTGGGTAATAAAACTTGATGGTTTTCTGAGCGGCGCATCAGTGGCAGCGATGGGTGTCCGTCAGCGGAGATCCCTCGCCGTCGGCTCTGTCAAACAAACTGTCCGCGCCTGACAAAATATTGAACAGTGACAATGAAACCGTGGCACTGTCGCCATTAACGAGTTCAGACAATTGACGTAATCTTGTTAGTATTGAAAGACAAGCCACGTCATGTAAAGTTCTGTACTTCGTCTATTAGGCGTGAACTTAAAAATAGAACAAAATTTCGAACAATGACAAGTAATAATAAATAACTCTTTCTATCCTCATAGCCTGATTAGAATTCTGTGTAGCGGGTGCCATGGATATATACAAAACGAGAATACAGACATCCAGACCTAGAAAAGAAATAATCATTATTTGGATATCGAACCCAAACCCTCTGGAAATATTGACACTTTTTTAATTAACATTCGTTCACAGAAATTCGATAGGTGAACTTTATAATTCACCGTGAAACAATTTTTGTGTTTCGGTTGAAGAGGCGCAGACTATCGTCGTCCTCAAGAGTAATCACGCATCTACGTACGACCTCAGATAAAACTTCCATTTCAGTCGACGTTAGATGTGGGTGTTTATGGGCTACCGTGACCACTTAACATCAGGTGGCCAACATGGTCGTTTGCTACTCTTAAAATATATAAAAAAATTCGACACGACATTCAATGCAGTCAATTTTGTTAAACCTTTATTGGCGACCAAATCTCCGCGTGTAACCTAAACAGCATTTAAACTCGATCCAAAGTAATCCAAGTATTTACATTATTCTTAAGAACTAAAATGAAGCGTTTTAAGATGGAATATTTTATGTTCTCGATTTCTATTTAGCCCTTCGGGTTTGTAACTTGTTATTGAAAATTGCTATTTTGTGTCGGATTTTTTTTTTATGTGTGAAAAGTAAGAAATGAACGTGCAGGCCACCTGATGTTAGGTGGTCAGTACAGCCCATGGACACCCACTTCTTACTTCAAACAAGACCGAAGTCGTATCTAAGGTCGTACTTAGTACGTCGTACTTAGTAGTCGTCGTACGTCACTATTCCTGAGGACTAAGATGACCGCCTCGCTGTAAGTGTACGCGGCAACGACACCTCTCCAACCGAAACGCAAGAATGAGCGTGTCAGAACGGTATGGTCACCACTGCGCCATGCGGCTTATTATTTTATGTCATATGGGCGGTCTGTAAACGTCATCATTGGATGACAGACGTTAAACCTTCTCAGAGGCCTTTTCGGTGGTTCGAACACATCCGACACGGGTTGCCTCCTAATCCGTTTCTCCAGGCTTTCCCTAATTACCAGAAAGGACTCAAGCTCAGTAGTATTACATATGTTCCATCCAATATACCTGAACTGAAAAACATAATATCTAACACAGCCCAGAAAAAATAACAGAATAACTTCGAGTGATATTACAAAACTTCTATTTGAAGGTAATCGCAGGTGCATCGCAAGTATTGGAGGCCTCGAGCTTTTATTCGAAGACTTTTAGAGAGAGTTTTAAATAGTTTTGAAGATTGTTAATAAAATATTCGGTTAGGATAATGTATGGGAAATATGGAGGGATGTATGTTTTGGTAGAGGCAAGCTCTAATATGTGGTAGAAGTAGATTCGTGCGTGGGGGTACCACCGCTGTGCTCAAAATCCACTGTGAAGTAATTCTTTTTTCGGTAGATGAGATGAGGATACCGGATACACTTACAGCTCTAGGCGACCTTAGTTCTCAGGAGTCATAACGCATTAACGTACGACTGCACGCTCGTTTGTTACTCTTCTCACATAAAAAACGATACTGATTGTCAAGCAGAGAGTACCGGGTTCGACGCCCGGCCAAGCAGACATCGGAAGGATGAATTTAGAAATGTTGCTGATCTAGGTGTTTGTGTACTCTTCTTTGTGTGTAGTTGGTATTTCTACGACACAGACGAGCCTAGTGGATAGTATGAGAGTAAAAAGTGTTATTGTTTCAAAAACTTATGTCTCAAGAAGATATTACACAAATGTATGGTATGGCTAAGCAGTGATTGCCTAGTAGTAAAAAATTCGGTCTGTCATGCTGAGTGTCTGAGGTTCGAATCCTGCACGTACCTCTATTTTTTTTTAATTAATGTTAATTTATGTTAGTTTAACTTTAACGGTGAATGAAAACATTATGACGAAACCTACACATCAGATAGTTCTTTGTAAAGTTCTCGAAGGTGTGTCTCGAAGTCTACCAATCCGCACTTGGCCAGTGTAGTGGACTATAGCCTAACCTTTCTCATTCCGAAAAGAGACCCGTGACCAGCAGTGGAACATTAATGGCTTGATGATGATGATGATGTTTGAGTAATAGTACTCCAGTTTTCCGAAAATTAGAGCCTCTAAATGCATTTTTTGTCTTCCACAACGATATTTATATCTTTTGCTGCAATATTTTTTATGTTCCACTGCTCTCCAAGGGTGTCTCCCCGCTACTGGTCGTGTTCTAGAGCATACTCCATGCCGTTGTTCCAGTGGGGACTAGTGGAGATGTGAATTAGTAGCCAAATGGAAGGGGAGAGAGTGGGAGGAGTGCAATTTCTCCTCCCACCACCACCAGCCGCGGAGCTCCCTTAATATTTAGCTAGCTAGTTATTTAGCATTTTGCTACGCATATTCGTCATGAGATTATTTAATTAAGAAATAATGCTTATACGGCGGCTTCCATTGTCGGTATCTCTATAAACGCACCCTACCGCTATTAGTCATAAGCAATTTACGACTAAAATGTTTATGGATTCTCAATATCCGTTCGAGAGCCGAAAAACTATGGAACGAAAACTGAAATATGACGCGCGCCTAACTTTTCACGCAGTAAAATTTTAGGTTAGTTGTTGGTTTTTATTTACGTGCCGACTTTTGTTTGTCTGAACAGACATTAGGGGTATTGTGCTTTATGTTGTAGAACGTTAGATTAACGTTAACGTGAATAATTATACTATATGTCACGAGCTATGATTGCCTGGTGGTAAACGTCCGGCCAGCCACGCTGGGTCCGAGATTCGAATCACGCACGCACCTCTGTTTCAAAATTATCTGCGTCTTACAAAAAAATTATCACACTCTTTAGCGGTGAAGGAAAAAGACGTGTGAAAACCTGTCATCTGAGAGTTCCCCGTGAAGTTTCTGAAGGTGTGAGTCAACCACTACTTATCTAGCTTGTGGACTACGGTGATGGACTAACATGGTCGACTAATAAGGCTAGTTTTAAGTGATGGCTAGCCTAAGTTTAGGTGATTATCCTCAGACCCACTGACTGAATTTAGATGTGGTTTTATTGTTATAGAGCATCATTGGTAAGATTGTACATTGCAGTTTAAATGTATTTTGTACAATTTCCTTCCCTGATTATTATTTTTTATATTTTAAGAGCAGCACACGAGCGTGCCTTGAAGTCCACCTAAAGTTAAGTAGTCACTGCGGGCACGCTCGTGACTCTCTTCAAAAAAAAAATCAAACTCGCTCAATTTTATCAAGACGGAAGCAAGAAAAAATGAAAGGAAATTGCAAATAAAATCTTTTTATGTTACAACTTGACCATATCAAAAGTAGTTATTTTTCCAGGCGAGTTATTAAGCTCTGTATGTTCTTGTGAGTCTGCAATGAGAACGGTGAACGAAACAAAGAACTACTTTTGAACAGCGGACAAAGCCGCGGGCGATGGCGAGTAAATAATTAAAAGTTAAGTTGAACAAAAAGCGTCTAGCTTATTATTGTGGCGCGTTTGACCTTCCGGCTTTTATGCAGCCTAAATCAATATTTTTATGAAAGTAACAGGCGAGTTTAAGGTCCAATGCACCTTTATTGAGTCATTTAAGGTTTGACGGCCCGCGTGCCACTGCGGTTACCGTACCAGTCTGATATACGGAGGGATCCGGGTTCGATTCCCGGTCAGGCAGATATCTAAATGATGAATTTAGATTTCTGCTTCGGATTTCTGATTTAGATTTCTAGGCTTTTGTGTGCTCGTCTTTGTGTGTCCATTAGTACCCATGACCCAAAGAATCCTAGCTCTACAGCTATGAGGGTACGAAAGTGTTTATTTTATTATTGGCGATAAAAGGGGCTTGCCATACTCTAAACGTTCTACCAACTATTCGTGGATAGACTCTGAATGTTCTGCTTCAGCAGTGTATGAGCACAGGTCGTCTCCTCTACAAAATGAACCGATGACTTGAAGAAGACAGGGAAACTGTTGGATTCAGAAGCGGCAGTGATAATTTAACGTCAGGTGAATCTTCCATAACAAAAAAGGATGTCTGATTACCATACCCTTCAAACCAGTACATATCAATTCTTCAGTAAACTTCAAGCGGACGTAGGTGAAAATTCAAAACTATAAACTGTTCATCCCCATTTGCCACCAACTACTTCTTTTATACTCACGAAATAGATGGTCGTCTCAATACCAAACGTGGGTTTATTCATAATTATAGGCAATCACCCTCTTATTTCGTTAAGGTATTTTCCTACTGCTTGACAATAATGTCAAAAATATTGCCTACAAATGTCGCTGATATAAAGCAGAAATAGTTATTATGCACTAGATGTTACAACAAAAACTTATTTAAAAAAAAAAGATTCAGTGTGCGCTCAGGAAACTGAGCTGCAAGAGAGAAAAGAACATAAAAGTGTATTAAAATTAACAAAAGAAGATAAAAATAACTAAACGAAACGACAGTGGCCCACGATTCACATCTATTTTAATTTGGGACATTTTTATTTCTCCCGTCGTTTTATTGTTCATTTTTGATACGGTTTGTGTAAAATGACCGACAGATGGCGTATCGAGTTGACAGTTGTGACAGCCCGCGCGACGGCGACTCGTTCGGAATTAATATTCGGTTACTGCAATACTTTAAAATCAGAATGTAATATTTGTTTTAGTAAAAAAATACTACTAACATATACAAACGATTTAGTACAATTTATAATATATAATTATCTTATAAAAATGTTATAATAATGTTTTTTTATAAAAATAAAGTTCAAAGTTAGGAAAGAACTACTTTGTAACAATCCGCGACCAACATGTATGATGGTATATATCTTGCTAAGACATGCAGTGTGCACCGCCCTCCCTCCCGCTCAGGACACGTGCACAAGCAGAAGATAATAACAAAAATATACACCACCATACATACCACCACCAACACGTGTTTCGCA
>DWKL01002895.1:0-12110 GCA_018249415.1 Phareas burnsi | reverse complement strand
ATATTAGTAAATAACATTGAGAATCAAGGGCATAAAAAAAGCCCATAGATACCGTAATCTAACTTCAAATAAAACGAACTGAGGTCATACGTAGACGCGTCAACACTCCTGAGGACTAAAATGGTCGCTCCGCTGTAAGTGTGCGACAACCGCACCTCTCCATCGGAAACACAAAACTGCTTCTACGTATGATCTATGCACCGCATCTACGCATCTATGTACGATCTCAGGTAGAACTACTGGTTTGTTGAGGTTAGATGTGGGTGCCCTTGGACTGCAGGACCCACGTAACATCAGATAATCTGCACACTCGTTTGCACTTGCACTTGCTACACTTGGAGCACAAAAAAAAACAGTTGATATAATTTATATTGTATTTGATTTGCTACGTAGGTGTAACATAAATAAATTTATGCCGCAAAACAAACCATTTTATACAATCCGTTTCATAATGAAGATCGTTCTATAATAATTCACTGTCTGTCATTATATTTGTTTAGACTATCTTATAATATCTTTTGATTTACAATTACATAAACGGAATTGCGTGCTGCACAATATTACCAATATTTTATTCATTAAGGTCAACCTATTTTCTATAATTAAAGTTTGTCTACATTTACATTGAACTCCACCGTATTTTCAAGTTATTATCAGTGAAAGGAACTATGAAACCATAGAAGTTTTAACCTAGTTTTCCGGAATGCATACAAAGTCTTTGTGGAGGTACAAAAGCATAGTAATTATCTAGCTGTTTGTTTTAATAACCTCAAATGTACCACGTTTAGACATACCTATATTTATAGGCGGTAGAAGTATTGTTCGTCCAGGGAGGCACCACCACTGCTATTACAACCCGCTGTGAAGCAATTCTTGTTTCAGTTGAAGAGGTGCAGTGGCCGGGTACACTTACTGCCAGGCGACCATCTTAGTTCTTAGGAGTAGTGACGCATTTACGTACGAACTCAGACACAATTTTACAATGATGTGTGAACTCAGATATGATTTTACTATGTCTACAGTGACTACTTAACATCAAGCGGGCTGCCGGCTCGTTAGCTTCTCTTCTTAAATACAAAAACGTAGATTAAATCAAGACGGCATCTATTTTGACTCAATTAAGGTAAAGTAAGATTTGTCTAACTGAAGATTCTTACTAATTGCCTGTATGAAACATTAGTTATCATACTAAGTTCTTCGAGGTCAAGTTATTCTTACATAGATTATAAAATTCTTAATAAATGTCACATGTCAATGTTAATGTTTATATTGTTTAAAGTATTACATTTTACAGTCGAAATAAAAGTTAAAATAAATATAAAGACAAATAAATAAATTTTAAAACGGAAATAAAGTATATATTATCATCAAATTCAAAATCAAATTCAAAAAGCAATTACTTAATAAAATATTATATTTATGTTTATGGCTTCTCACTCGAGCCCAATATGTACGCTTAATTTGCCTTTAGTAAATACCTTTTTAACTCATAATCTTTGATTTACTGTTAGTGAATTATTGATTATAAAATTTGCATATCAATAACTGTTTAAAGCTCAAAGCTGTGGTTTGTGTTTGCTCGGCTTAATTAACAGGTACACACTATATCTATTGAACTAAAATATATTTTCGTCTTTGTACTAAAGGTTACAGTAATTACAGTTTTCTATAAAAACTATAGTTGATGTACATTCAGATTCAGTAAACGAATAGACTCCTAATGTAAGTCATGCGCTTAATAATACGTCATTTAAACGGATACAATATGTAAAGCCACACCTATATTACTGGTTTTTATATGCTACGTGCTTGTCTGAGCCAATCTGTGACCAGCCTATTACCATTATCACAGCAAGTTGACAGATTTATTTGTATGAAAAATTATTACATATTAGGACTCTATTTGGTTACTTTGTCTATGTGTAAATTAGTCGAGCGGTTCGTGCCGTCGCTGCTTCCGCACGAAGTGTTCGCAATATCAGTTAATTGTGGCGCTGACTAACGATACATCCACTTACACGAACGCTGGGAACTTTCTTGAAACAACCAAATGGGCGGCAAACATAATGGATTTTGTTTTATATAACGTAGTAACAAATATACATCACGACAAAAGAGTACAAAGACACAACGCTAAGCGTTATTTACGTTCCGGTTTGATATTCCCTGAAGCCGTTTGTGGCGAGGTGGTCTGAATAGTAGCAGTGTATCAAAAAATAAGTCTGGACGCTTCAATACTCTGATTCCTATCGTCTGCGCATGGAGACTTGCGGGATTCGAAGCATGGTGTACCGCTGGCCACCCGCAGGTAGTAGTAGGCCCAAATAGTGGGTTAGCCACCTACGAAAGACTGCCCCGCCACGTCGCGAAAAGTCCCGAGTTGCGCAATCGTGCTGGTTGGCGGCCGGATGAGAGGACTCGACGGACAACCTTGCGGGGTTTTAGGCCCCGCAGTCACCAGATCTGGCGGCATCTGAGCTTCGAGATGCAATTCACGATCATAAGCACAATACCTAGTTCGCCTACCATATTCACATACAGCCTTGGACAATTACTTCAAGGCAAGAGTGAAAAGGCATCTTCTAGGCAAGCGTGCTACATTCTAGGCTGTATCTGACTTACCATCAGATGAGATTGCATTCAAATGCAAGCCTATTTATATATATAAAAAATCAAAAAACATCCAGTCAGCGCTCAAAGCCGTATGGGTTAAAAGAGGGACAAAATAAAATGGAGCGACAATGACGCGCCAGTTGTCGTTTACCCGGACAAGTCACCAGACGTCAATGACGCTGGTTTGCTTGATCAAATTATACAAAAATTATACAAAAATTATACAAAAATTACAATGCAATAGCATGCATCTGCACGTAATTCCATATAGAACACGAGTCCTAACTGAAATCGATCACATAACTAAGAATGGACACCTAAAAAAAGCTAGATAGATAGAAAAGGATAGCTCGTTCGAATGATTCGTTTGGTACCTCAGCCGCCCTCATAATCCGCTGTTAAGCAATTTCTGAGTTTCGGTTTTTGAGCTGTGGTTGTCGGGCACAATTACAGCGAGGCTACCATCTTAGTTCTCAGAAGTAATAACGCCTAGTACGACAGATATGACTTCAGTTCTCTTTGAGGTTAGTGATATGTATGTCCAGGGGCTGCATTGACCACTTAAATCAGGTGACCTGCACGCTCGTTTCGTCGTCACAAAAACCTTTAATAAGAGGATCGTTACACTACTGCTATGAAGCAATGTCCAGACTGGATTTCCACCTCTTTTTCATACATAAAATAAGACAATAACATAACAAAGTAAAATAAAACTGTGAAGATAATGAACCAGTTACAACAAAAGCAATTTAATCTTTGAGATACACATCGCGTGGTTATCTGTGACAGATGGAAGCGTTCATAAATAACGATATCGATACGCAAACGATGAGGAACACAGATCGGAACGGATTGGACTCGATCATGCCGTACACAAGGAAAAATATACGTTTAAACTGTGGTGCAAGCTTCCGGAGTCCTTCATTGTTTCGTACAAGGAATTATTTATTGTTGATTATTCCCAAACCGTAAGTACTTGTGAAAAGTTATTATAGCAATCTAGACGAGTCATATATAATATGTCTGATGCGGGAGTGAGGAATAGTAAGGATTTTGCTCCGCGACGTTTGATACAAATCTTCGATCCTTGCATCGGTTCTGTTATATTTGACAATCTCATAACTAGCTAGTGATGTATTTTCATAACATACATTCCAACTTATTCTGGCCACAGTCCTTTCAGATTATAATAAACTTGCTGTCTAGTGACAGAAATATATTTACGCGATAACATTTACACTTGATCATGGAGATATTTATAACCTTAAACGCTCATGTTTACCCTTTTTACACTCATGGCTTCACACTTTCCCTTGAGATTCTCTCTCTTTGACGCCATAGACACACATAAAGACAAGTCCACAAACACCCAGACCCAAAGTGGAGTTCTAAATTCGTTTAAATATCTGCCTGGCTGGGGATCGAACCCGGAGTCCTATATGTGCCAAACCGGTATTATGACTACCAGTAGCTGTCACCTATTCAACTCCCGACCGCGTGCGGCGTCTCCTAACTTTGTAAATCTGTTACAATTTACACAAGCTGTGAGCTGTGAGGTCTTCTGTCGGAAGTCCAATCAATAGTCAGTAGAAAATCCCCATAAAGATACCTCAGCCTTGTCCCTGATAGGTGTGCATCTACTTTATCTCGGCCTTCAGCTATAAACGAGTAGTAGGTGTAGCCGTATTGCCCCTCCAATCGAAACAGCGGTTAATCGAAGATAGTAGTTTGAAGTTATGTGAAAAATTAGTTTTTCGGAAAGATCGAAGGATATCCGTGGCTTCGAAGCTCAAGCATGTGAGGTCGCGTGCATATTGTAGTCATTTACATTCAGATGCAGGCGAGCATGCATGTCATGCGTGCATAGATACTATCTAACTCCAAGTACAACCTTGTACTACAGGCTGTATCGTATCGTAATATGGATAATGTTTTAAGACCATAATAATGTGTGCGTGGATGGATTGTTCGGAATTCAAGCGTGTCATAATCAACCCATTACTGTTCCAGTGCTGGACAAGGGTTTTTAGGACGAGAGGGGTTTTTAGGTCTACCACGTTAGCCAAGTCATAGGACTTGGCAAATTAATGGGTGACTAGATGGGTAGACTTCTCACACCTTCGAGAACTTTACAGAGAACTCTCAGATGTCCACTTTTCCTCACGATGATTTCCTTCCCTGTTAAAGCAAGTGATAATTTCTAATATGCAAATGACTTCGAAAAATCAGAGGTGTGTGCGGGTTTCGAACCCCGTACTCTCAGCATGAGATACCGGAATCTTGCCACTAGGCCATTAATATTATACGTATATGGATAATTTAATTGGTTATATATTGGTATCTACTATGTACTTAATAAAAGGAGCAAACTTGCATGAAGGACCTAATGTTAAGTGATTGGTGAAACGCTTGGTGTGGCACAGCAGTCACGGTTCTGGGTTCGATTCCTCGCCAAGCAGTCTATCAAACGATACATTTAGAATGCTTTTTTATGTCTGGGTATTGGCGTCGTGTTCATCTTCATAAATGACGTTAATAGAAAATGACAAAACATTGTTATATATAAATATATATAAATGCTTGATTATTAGTAAAGAATAAATGTTTAACCATATTTATGAATACCTTATATTAATTTTCCCCAATCAACGGAGTATATGGTATATTGTATAATAATCAATATAAAAAATGATTCAAGCACTTTCCTAGTCTTTGTTGACGCTCTCTATCAGGACTTAAGGCGATTGAATTCTTACTATACATGAACGTATTATATATAATAACCTTACAAGTAACCTCACCATCAATAGTCATAAATTACCTCATTCGCGTTGTCTATGGTTAATATTATATTTTTTATGTTTTAGCGTGCAGGCCAACTGATGTTAAGTGATCACTGCAGCCCATAAACGCCGTCATTTAATTTCAAACTGGACTGAAAGCCTATTCGAGATGGAACGTGGACGCGTCGCTACTCCTGAGAAATAAGATGGTCACTTCACCTGTAAGCGCGCCCGACAACCACAATGTGTTTAATAGAGTTAAACACTAATAGGTGTTATGTTATTTTTTTATGTTTAAAGTGTAGCAAATGAGCGTACATAGAGCAGTGATAGTCTAGTGGTTAAGATTCTGGCCCTATTACGCCTCCCAAGCTACGTAGCCGGGGTTCTAACCCCGCACGCACTTCTAATTTTTCGAAGTTATGTGCGTATTAGAAATTAATTATCACTTGCTTTAACGGTGAAGGAAACATCGTGAGGAAACCTACACATTTGAGAGTTCTTTACAAAGTTCTCAAAGGTGCGTGAAGCTACCAATCCACACTTGGCCAGCGTGGTGGTCTATGGCTTAACCCTTCTCATTCTGATAGAAGACCTGTGGGGACATTAATGGGTCGATGATGAAATGAGCGTACATGACACTTGTTCTTAAGTGGTCACTATAGCCTTTGCACACCCACATCTATCCTCAAACAGGTGAGTCGTCAAGGTCGTACACAGACATGTCATTACTCCTGAGTACTAAAATTATCGTCTCGCTTGTAAGTGTACCCAAGTTTTTTACATAAAAATCCCTTAACGCAGTGTCTAACAATTCGATGGTAAAAAATGAAGTTAAAATTGTGATTAACAAAGTTACGAACGAAGTGAATATAGACATTTGTTATTTAGTCATTATTATCTTTTTTCATGAGGATCAGACAGATCAGAGATCAAACGTCAAACGGGGTTTTAAGTTATAACATTAAGAAATTAAGAAACATTGTTTGAGTTTAGTAAACATTGTCTTGACATACTTAAAAATATATCTTTCGAATTAATTATGTATGTAAATAAATGGCTGTCAGTGATAACTAAGTGAAAGTAGAAATAAAATATTTTAAATTATATCTAAGTGTACCAGCGTGAAGTAGGTAATCATGCCTTATTATGGATACAAATATTTTTTTTTTTTTTAAACAATGGAACAGGAGTAGTTACTAGTTGCTAAGCGAAACAAAAAGAAAATGTTTAGCGTCACTTCCTCTTGCGCACTGCAAACTACAGAACAAAACTACTTACTCCGCTGGATAGAGCTGTCTCCCCTATTTACCACCACACACCCTTGCAAGTACGTACAGACATATACATATAGGTACAGATACGTTAACTTTATGATTTATAGAGTTAGCGACGCGTAAAGAGGCGTACGGGACGTACCTACTTATAAATTGATGTCGTTGCCAAGTTACCGATTCTGTCGTATCGAATATTTTGGACGCATTACGTAAGGTACCGAATGTTATAGGTACCGAAGTTGTTACATAAGAATACCTTGTTAAGAGTTTAGTACGAACTTTACGGTATATTAGTATGAATTCTTCACTCTTTTTTATTTCAGAAGAGTAGCAAAAGATCGTACAGGCCACCTGGTGTTAAGTGGCCACTGCAGCCCATGGACACCCACAGCTAACCTCAAACAGGACTGCAGCCAAAGAAAGAAGGAAATAATAATTTATTTGTCTCAAGCATGAGTACAATGAAGATGACAATAAAATGGTAATAACAATTTTCCATCATACTCTGCTGAAAATTGGCGTACAAATATTAAATTTACAAAGCCGCTATAACATATCTAAATTGTAAATAATATAATATATATTACGAAGAAAAATGATAATAATAAAATGAAAATAACATTATCAAAATACACAACAATCACATAATATTATAAAAAGAATGTCATTAAAATATTATTTTATGTCATAATATTGATTTTAAGCAATGCTGCGTTTAACATCTTTTTAAATGAAATTACGTCAAGTTTATTATATTTTTAGGTATAGTAGGTTGGGGTTTCTGGTTATAAATTCGAGTGGCCAAACAGTATGCATTTGTTTTAAAATAATTTATCTTTTGTTTTGGCATCCATAATTTTAATTTGTGTCGATATCTACTTTGACCTTTGTATGTTTGAAATAGATTTTGGTTTTTACTAACAAATACCCTATCTGAGGCTGTTGTAGATGCGTTACTACTCCTGAAGACTAAGACGGTCGCCTCGCTGTACCTGCAACGGACGACCATACCTTTTCTACCGAAATATAAGAATCATTTCACGGCAGATTATGAGAACGACGGTAATACCTCATCGGACGAATTATAATTCTACCACCTACCACAGTGATACCCCAAGTGATCTATATAGACCCCCAGAGGTCGACGACGACCTGAATGGTGTCTATGAATAGCGAAAAAAATGGGAGTCCATGAGAAGTTAATGAGGGTCTATAATATTAGATCCTTCTAAGCAGGTCGAAACGAAATTTTCAATCATAAAAAATATAATTAGTTTTTGCAGTTATGAGTTTATAGTGACATCTTCTAATTTGATTCTTGATCTTCTTATGTGATTAATAAAAGTGTAAAACTATCTTCTAATATATTTCCGCAATACGCTTCAGAGTAAGAAATTTTAATAACTCAAATTAGAAAATACCAGCAGTCAGAAACAAATTTAAAGTTCATAAATTTTTATAAGCTGAAAATCAGCATAGTAGAGAGTCTACCAAAAAACGCAAAACGTTTCAAATGATCTAAGAGACAAAATAGTTTGAGGAGCACTGACCTACCATAATCTTTAATACGATAACTCAATGTTTTCACTTCGCTTTGGATTTTCATGATTCGTCGTGCAGTAATTCTTGTGTTATGGTTGGAGAGGTGTGGTAATCGGGTTACAAGTGAGACGGCCATCTTAGCCTTCGTGAGTAGTAATGCATCGTACGACTTCAGAATGGACTTCAGGTCTATTTGACGATAGATGTGGATGATCATTGGCTTATGTAATAACTTATCTACTGCCCAGAATATTTCTTCTTTTTTATGGTAGAAGGGTAGTTAACAAACATGTAGGCTACCTGATGTTAAGTGTTATCTGTAGCCCATAGATATTCACATCTAAAATCAAACAAGACTGAAGCACTATCTGAGTTCGCACATAGATGCGACTCCTAAAATGAGAATTAATATTTTCTGTATTATTCATTGAAAAATAATATTTCCTGTATTATTCATTATTGTCTTAATTGCAGACTGATAGTACTGTTTCAATAACCTATCAGTTCATATGCCTATCACGTAATTTATATTGGGCTGTGAATATCTCCGATATGGACGCTCTTATTAGGTATGAAGAATATTCCCAACGATGTTATTTTATAGTTCAGAATTCTAGTATAAAATAACTAATAGAACAATGTTTACTATGTTTATGAGTAATAAAATAATCGTTTACGTTACGTTTACGAAAACCAATGAACTTCCTACTAATAGCTCTTTGATTGATCGACATTCCATTAAAGTTTTATCAAAGTGCAGTCGATAGAAATACCTACAAAACGCAAACAGTTTGAACGATACAAGAAAAAACAACGTTAACTTGTTCAGACCTATACCTAGACCCAAGCCAGACTATACCGCATTAAAATGATACAAAAAATAATAAAATCAGCAACGTACCATTTGAAACCGTGTATGGCTAACTAGACCTATAAGAAATTAATTCCGCTCGCCTTTACGATGAAGAAAAATATCGTGAGGAAACTTACACATCCGAGAGTTCTTTGTAAAATTCTTGAATGTGTGGAACTCTGCCAATCCGCACTTGGCCAGCTCCGATGGCCTGGGCGATGATCACAATGGCCTAATCCTTCTCATTCTGAGAAGAGACCCGTGCCCAGCCATGGAACATTAGTGGGTTGATGATGATGACTAGCTAGAATGCATAACTGTAATAACTTAACTAATTATGTTAATTCTGACCATAACATACCATAAAAAGCAAAAAATGCAATATGACAATATATAAAAACAACTTAATGCTCTCTAGTCCTACATAGTAGATTAATATCTATAAATAAAATAAATGTAGCTAATAATTAATTTTATTACATTATGAGGTTTTAATCATAGATACCTACTCTGTGTAGCGAGATTTCAACTAGAACAGTGACGAGAACAGTAATCAACACCACAGAACATAAGTCTCGACACACACTCGACAAATGCAAAATGATACGAATGGAAGTGGAATGGAGTCTTGTTAATAAAATACCTGGGCATTATTCTATCTCGTCGGATATATTGCAGCCATTGACTACATTAGTAGGAAGAACATTTTGGGAAAGAATCAATTTCCCGATATTTTTAAGACACACATTGAGGTAATGGCTTCACCGTCTACATTATTGAAATTAAGAACTAATAAAGATAGTGCTTCTACGCACTTTGTGGAGAATATTTTAAGGAGGCCCAATCTAACCATCTTTAAAAGGTTTCGATAATAACAAAACAGAGAAAATTAAATAGTATATTTTAAATTTTATTCGGTACATATAGTACAGTTATACTTCGTTTGAGCTTATTATAATGATTAAGACATTATTACTAAAGCGAGGTTCTCATGAAACTTATGAAATTCATAATTTTTATAGTTACTAACGCCATCTCTTAACCTATTATATAAACAGCGTGCGTGACTAAATGGTTAAATCAATTATTCAAATTAATTCTAAATATCATTAATGATATTTAGAATTAATTTTACCATTTACCGATATGACAAAACGAAAAAATATATTCCAGTTATTATTGTTATTATCGATATTAAATTCAATGAAATGATTACATTTTCGTAGTCTTCATTAAATTTCTGAACGAAAATGTTATCAACCTTTTATGTCAATGTCAATGTCAAGTATTGTCAAGCCGACGTAAGTTGCAACAATGTAATAAAGACTTAATTGTCAAAAATCTCAAACGAAAATGGAAACAACGGGAGTTTGTTGATATCCGGTTGCTGTTTGTTTCAAATCATAAGTGACTACAAAATGAATAATGAGTTAGTGTATTTTTATAAAAAAACAAGTGGAGTGTAGTGACGAAACAATTTAGTGAAATTTTAGTCACATATAAATAAGAAACACATTTGAAGCCTTATTAGGTGCGTATGTTTTTTCTTCTTACTTGAATCCTGTTGTAAATAAATTGTCTAGTAAGTTAAAGTCTTCGATAAAATAGATAAATTACTTTTTAAAAATATACTTCTTCGAATTTATAAATTATCAAATATCAATATTTTGTGCTACCGTAAATTATCGTACAGATAAAGGCAAGGTAATCATTGTTCAATTACTAAAATTATGATATTACCGAGTTACATATTAAATCTAGTTTCAGCGGAACATACCTATATAACATTTTTCTCATCACTGTCAATTTTATTATTTCTACCTATAAAATAGAAAACTATAAAAGGGAAGTAAATTTATCTTTTTGTTAATTAGTAAGTATGTTTAAAGTTTCAACCATTAACAATAAGATAAAATTGCAATCAAAGACAAAGTAAAAATTAAAATTAAATCGTATGAAATGTTCTCAACCAACAAATAAGTTATTAGTATAACATTACTATGTGTAAAATAGTACTTTATATACAAAAAAGAAACCCAATTACTCAACATTGTTATTTATGTCCTAGTCATTCATTCATCATTCATTGTCATTATTCGTTATCAGTCATTGATAAATACAACCCAGGTGTTGTATACACACCTGTGTTGTATTGAGCAAAATTAGCTCAAATTATTATACAGCATAATATTGAGCAAAAGTAGCTCAAATTATTATTGTCATTATTGGATGTGATAATAATTATATGATACACACAAGTATCATGTGTAGGTTCACGTGCATATTTGTTTGTCTATTTATTCTTGTTTTAATATTTTGATTATAAAAAAGATTATTACAAACCAGTAACACAATTACTGGTTATATTTTGGTTTGAAAACCGCATACTTTGTCTCAATGTGACATAACCAATTCCTCAGTACTAGTGACCTTCTGGGTACATTTTTTTTGACATCTTCTCATAGCTACCTATTAAATATGCAGAAAATATAAAAAAAGTTATAATATGGAGTAACATGAAATATCAACAATGTGCATCTGTATTGAATGACAACTTGCAAGGATTATTTAAGACTTCAACATGAACAGGCTTATTTCTAGCAAGACATGCTCATCATCCACTCATTAATGTCTCACTACTGGCCATGGGTTTCCTCTCAGAATGATGAGGGTCAGGCCATAGTCCATCACGCTACCCAATTGCAGGTTGGTAAACTTCACACACCTGCAAGAACTTTATAAGGAACTCTTAGATGTATAGAATTCCTCACAATGTTTTCCTTAACCTTTAATGCAAGTGATAAGTAATTTCTAATACCAATATAACTTTAAAAAATTAGAGGTGCGTCTGGCATTCAAACCCCGAACTCCGTGTAAGAGGGCAGAATCTTAACCACTAGGCCATGGATGCACAGACCGCGGCCCGCCGGTCGAATACTGGTGGCCCGCCGACAGCAAAAATAAGACTCTCATACATTCGAAAAATATTGAATTCTATTCCAGAATAAAACCAAAAAAAAATTAATTGTCTTTAATTACCTA